>SKCR01045308.1:0-56256 GCA_019454045.1 Zanthoxylum bungeanum
TGTCTGCAGGTTCTCTAGCGCGGTCTTCCCAATCAAGCCTGTAGCACTTAACATTGTTCACTTGATTGATAAAGTTATACCAGACATGGGTTTGAGACAAAAGAAGCTCAAGCTTATCCTAATGAAGGTTGTTAGCACCTCGTAGTTGCTCCTACAGCCCTAGGATTTCTATGTGTGAGGATAATGCAGACCAAAGAAGAAGTATGCTCCTCCCAGAATATTGCCAGGTCTTGAAAGAAAGCAAAAAGTAAGTAAAAAACAAATTTCTTCACCAAAAATCAGAGGCAGAATGAAAGAAAGATGCAGGATAAGAAGCTTCACCTACCGAGCCTTGGAAATTTCTATTGGGGCGGATGTGGAACCCTGAGGGTCAGATCAGAGCCCCGCGCAGTGGATTGTTAAGGATATGCCCTATACCCAACTTGTGGATGGGTTATATGTACATGTATTTGCAATATTTTCATTAATTAATAAAATGGAAATCTTATTATATGTGTCTTAGATAAATTATATGAATCATCAAACATTGTAATAAAGCCCTTGGAGTAATAAGATGATGGCTTCCATGCCTTATGAGAATCATTACTCTCAAACGTTCTTAGTCATAGTTTTTGTGAATAATCTGGGCGTTCACAAAGTGGAGAGACTAGCATGATGATATGATCCACCCTTAAGTGGGGTAGCCAATCTCATAGGCTACTAGCTGAGATCCATCCTCTTAGTGTATCACATGGATGTATGAGTTGCTCGTGTCCATCGAACTCACCGCCGAAAGTTTTCACATGGTGTGTTTATCCTATGTGTCTGTGAGAACTTTCATGTATCGATTGTATGACTAGTCCTTAGACTTGAGGTCTTTACAATCTTATGTGTGGATAAAATGACTTTGACATTCTCTTTCCCCGGTTCAAAAGATCCGGTCATAAGGGTATGATTGGGTCATTTGTTGAAACAAATTAAGTTTGTAAAGATACAACAGAGAATCACCACTCTCTCGGATAATATTTTCTTATAAGAGTAGTATTCTAGTTCGTGGGTTGATATGTGTGATCAGTGCTTGAGACTGTGGCCGCAGTGGAAAAATCATGTGAGATTCTTGGGTTAGCACGATTCATGACACTATCAACATCATACCTTTGTCTATATGGGTAGACATTTTCCATACCCTAGGTCAAACTGTGGGGATACAGTGAGGCGATGGACCGTATCATATGTAAATCGCATACAGAATGAGTGTATATCTTTCCTTCTCATTTGGGGGCCTTGGCATGTTGCTAGATGTCAACCTTGGTCATTGAAATCGAACGACCATCTGATCGGAGGATAATTTATGTTCGATTAAATTATCACGATTCATTTCATGTCCAACTTGTGGGGAACCCAAAAGGTCACACACAACAAAGTCGAAATCATTGGTTAACAGTGCACAATACAAATTTAACAGCATATATGATTGTTGTAGGAATTGTTCATAAATGGTTCAATGTGTTTAATTATTGAACAGATCATTTATGAGGTTCCAAAGTGGCTTAGGGATTGGTGAATGACGATTGGGAATTGGAAAAATAAATAAGGAAAAAAAATTGTGAATAGTAAATTTATTTTATTATTTTATTTTATTTATTTGTTTTGAATTCCAATTCGGCCCAAACTCTTATTAGGATTTTATAATCTCATTAAACCACTATATTAAGATCTAATGGCTAAGATTTAATTAGCATTTATCTCACATCAGATTCTTAATTAATTTTGTTATCTTTGGAGCACCTATATAAACCCAAAGAATTCTTTACAAATTTTTACACCAAAACCTTTCAGATCTTGGGTTTATATAAGTGAGCAACTCTAAAGTTTAAAGAGTAAGCCACTGATTTTGAGGATCCTTAAGTCTAATTGACTAGAGGAATCTCAATTTAAAAGTTTTGAGGTATTTGCCTAGGCTAGCACTAAGGGCAAAATACACGTGCACTCAAGGCGTAGTCTTGCCGTTGAGTTTTGGCTTTTGTGTGTGCACCTTTGGAGGCCACACACTTGGCTGGCTCTTTGGAACGTGGAAGAGCTTGCTGAGTTCGAGAAAAACTTGTAGATTGGAGGGAGGACTGGAGGAGTCTTCGGTTCAAGTAAGTCTTTTTCTTTCTTTATTTTAATTAGAGTTCTTATGATAGTTAGCATGTTTAGGTTTATGTTCTTTGCATGTTTTATGATTTTTTTATGCTTAGAATATATAGTAACATGCCTAGGCTTGTAGATAATCAAAACAAATGGGTCTTGTACAAAGGGATAGCGGCGTCAATTTTTTTAATTTTCCGCTGCGCACTCGCGGCCGCTTCCCAACAGTGGTAGCAGCGCGCCGTTTTAATTTTGATTAGTTCTCTCTCATTTGAACTCGAAATTAGGTGTGTAAAAGCTCGTTGGAAAGCTAACACACTGAACTTACTTTTAGGCACAAGTTTTGCATGATTTGGTTAAGATTTGAATTGTGAAAGTGCATATAAAGTTCACACATCTGTAAAAAAAATGTGAATAGTAAATTTATTTGAATAAAATAAAATGCAATATCATAATTAAATATTAATCAAAGTTATTTAATGCCTAAAATAATTCCAACATATTAAAACTCATATGCTTGATGATTCTATGTATGATTAGAATTGTCATGATTATTTTAGGGTGCAAGCATCTAGAGACTTTCTAAGGAAATAGAGAATGTATTGCTTATCCTTAGCTAAGTAATTATTCCATGATGAACTTAGAGATTTATTACCTTTAAGGCTAATAAATATAAATCACTTGTTTATAATAAAAGATATTATAAAAGATACAAGGGTGGGACCAATGCGTTAATAAAACTTTCCAAACTAAAGTTAATTAACCAAAGGTATTACTAGAGTTAGATAATGATTTGGTGTCTTGCTTCACTCACTACCTTTTTATAGCCAAAAGGAAAAGCTGTGAAGACATCTAGATAATCATTTACTCAAAGCTTACCTTAAAGCATATTTAAAGTGTTGGACTAATTTGGAGGATCTATTGTTTATTCCTGTCACCAAGGTAACAAGAGCCTAAGAGGTAAGGGTATTTAAGAGAGTTCGCTCCACCCTCCCTCTGGGGAATTTTCAATGGAGGAATCTATTTGACAGTTATTCACTTAAACTTGCTAAAATCCTCAATAATAATTTAAGTCTAAAATTTACCTCCCATTGTAAAGTATAGACCCAAAAAGCTTAAACCGTATTGGTAGAACTAGGCTTTACCAGACTGACCAATACCAATTTGTCCCTAAATCGTACTATTGACAATGGTTTGACTTTTCTGAGTCATAAGACGCAGCGACCCTTAGGCATGGTCTTATAACTTAGTGGCAAAGATTGAGTGTCCACAAGGACTAGCATAAGCTATGCCATGTTTGATTTCCCAACCCAATGATCAAAGAATTGTGATTTATATCATAAATTGGTTGGGAACCTACCTAATTATCATATTTTATAACGACCGGCCCTAGTCGGAGTTGTGAAATGATGATAATGGGATCCTTGCCCACAAGATATCCATCATATTGGGGTTGATGCGATTTGCTTAAAATTTTAAAACAATTGAGTGTGAGCAACTTCATAATATTAAAAGCCCATGTTATTATGAAACATTAATGAAAACATTTTCCTAATTTTAACATTCTCTCTTAACAGGTGGGTTAAAATATATCACAAACATTCAAATGGAAAACAGAATATCACTTTGTTCCATCATTGATGAACATAAGCTCAAAGGGGAAATGTTTCTTTTGTGGAAAGAAGGGTCATTAGAAGAAAGACTGCAGATCCTTGAAAGCCAATGAAGCTAGGGAAGCCCAAGAGGCCAAGAAGCCCAATACTTCAGGTATGTTGTATATGATTGAACTATATTCTCAAAACTCTGAACCATCTAATTGGGTGCTTGACACCGGTTGTGGGACTCACTTGTGTAACAATGTGCAGGGCCTGAGAAACAGTAGGAGACTCCGTCATGGGGAGGTTGACTTACGCATGGGTAATGGAGCAAAACTGTCTGCATTGTGCGTGGGGACTTATTCATTAGTTTTGCTGAATGGTTTAGTTTTAGACTTAGAAGATTATGTTTATGTACCTTCTCTAGTAAAGAACATCATTTCAATTTCTTCTTTATGTAATAAAGGCTTTTCATGCCTAATAAGTTGTAATGAATGTTCTATTTATTTCAATGAAATAAAATATGGAGATGGTATTTTGAATAATAGTATCTATGCCTTACAAACTAACAAAGAATGTTCAACCTCTAATATATACAACGTTAACTCGAATAATCTCAATGAATCACTTCTATGGTACAGTCACTTAGGTCATATCAATGAAACAAGATTAACTAAGCTACATAATGATGGGTATTTCAGACCCTTCAAATATGAACCTTATGGAACTTGTGAGTATTGTTTACTTGGTAAAATGACCAAATTACCCTTCAAAGTTAAATGACAGCGTGCAGCGGAGACATTAGAACTCATACACTCTGATGTATGCGGACCAATGTCAGTCACCGCTAGAGGTGGATTATCCTACTTCATTACCTTTATCGATGATCACTCGCGATATGGTATGTGTACCTTATGCGGTACAAATCTGAAGCCTTTGAGAAATTCAAAGACTTCAAAGCTGAAGTAGAAAACCAGCTTAATAAAAGTATTAAGTCACTAAGGTCTGACCGAGGTGGTGAATACTTAAGCGACGCATTTCAAGATTACTTGAGAGAAAATGGTATTTTTTCCTAGTGGACTCCTCCGGGAACTCCACAGCATAATGGGGTCTCCGAAAGGAGAAATCGGACATTATTAGATATGGTCCGATCAATGATACCAGGCACGGATCTACCTCTTTCATTTTGGGGTTTTCTTTAGAAACTGCAACACTACTACTAAACCAAGTTCCTTCCAAGACTGTTAGTCAAACACCATATGAGTTATGGTATGGGAAACGTCCTAGTCTTAGTTATCTAAGAGTTTGGGGATGTGACACATATGTTAATCTCACACAAACTAACAAATTGGATGATAGGGTAGTTAAATGTAAGTTTGTAGGATATGCCTTGAACTCAAGAGTATACGTGTTCTACGTCCCAAATGAACAAAGAACATTTGTCTCACGAAATGCTAAATTTCTAGAGAATGAATTCCTTCTCAAGATATATAGTGGGAGTAGACTTGACCTCGATGAGGTACGAGAAGAACAAACTAACATATAACTAAACCCCAGGCCCCTCAAAAGGGCAGCGACGGAACAACCACAAGGTTATGAACTTAGAAGGTCTGGTAGGGAAAGATATGAGCCTGAAAGATATGATTTACATATTGATAAGGAACATGATCATGTCATTGATAATGACGATCCCACCAGTTATGACGAAGCAATGTGTGACATTGATTCAGTCAAGTGGCTTGAGGCCATGAAATCCGAAATAGACTCTATGTATCAGAATCAAGTATGGGGCTTGGTGGATGCACATGAAGGGATAAAACCCATAGGCTGCAAGTGGATTTACAAGCGTAAAACTGATGTAGAAGGCAACATCCAAACCTATAAGGCTAGGTTGGTGGCGAAAGGTTATAAACAAATCCAAGGAATTGACTATGACGAAACCTTCTCGCCTGTTGCAATGATAAAGTCCATTCGAATTTTACTGGCACTAGCTGCACACTTGGATTATGAGATTTGGCAGATGGATGTCAAAACAGCTTTCCTTAATGGGAACCTCGTAGAGGAAGTCTATATGACACAACCTGAGGGGTTTACATCTAAGGATGATCATAATAAAGTATGCAAGCTTAAACGATCCATTTATGGACTCAAGCAAGCCTCCAGAAGTTGGAATATACGATTTGATGAGACAATTAAAGAATTTGACTTCATCAAAAATGTAGACGAGCCTTGTGTTTACAGGAAAAGTAGTGGGAGTGCTGTTATATTTCTTGTATTATATGTCGATGACATATTAATCATCGGGAATGATATTCCCATGATGCAAGCCACCAAGCAATGGTTATCTCAGAATTTCTCCATGAAAGATTTGGGAGAAGCAGCCTACATCATCGGCATTAAGATCTACCGTAATAGATCTAAGAGGTTACTTTCTCAATCTACGTACATAGATAAAGTTTTGAAAAGATTCCAAAAGAGGTAATTTACCTACTTGTCATGGAATCAAATTATCAAAGGAGCAATGTCCACATACTCCTTCAGATAGAGAGCGTATGAGTATGATCCCTTATGCGTCAGTAATAGGATCGATTATGTACGCCATGCTATGTACAAGACCTGATGTCTTTTATGCTCTTAGCATAACGAGCAGGTATCAGGCAAATCCTGGTGAACAACACTGGGCAGCTGTCAAAATAATCCTCAAGTATCTGAGAAGAACTAAGGATGTGTTCTTGACATACGAATATTGTTCTGAGATGAAAGTCATTGGTTACTGTGATGTAAGCTTTCAGACCGATAGGGATGATAGCAGATCACAAACAGGATATCTGTTTACTTTGAATGGAGGAGCTGTTAGTTGGAAAAGCTCAAAGCAGTCAACTACAGTGGACTCCACCACTGAAGCCGAGTATATTGCAGCATCTAAGGCAGCTAAAGAAGCAGTATGGATAAAGAAGTTCATCACGGAGCTGGAAGTGTTTCCCGCGATAAAGAATGGCATCACGATGTACTATGACAACACGGGCGTCATTGCTCAATCAAATGAACCAAAGTCCCACCAGAAATCCAAACATGTACTCAGGCGATTTCATCTCATCAGGGAGATTGTTGAGAGAAAAGAAGTTATTATAGAGAAAATACCCACAGAAGATAATCTTACAGATTCTCTAACTAAAGGGCTGACTCAACAAAAGCATGATAGGCACACCCGAGAGTATGGTGTCCAGATTCATACTAGTTGGCTATAGAGTAAATGGGAGATCGTTAGGGATATGCCTTATACCCAACTTGTGGATGGGCTATATGTACATATCTTTGCAATATTTTCATTAATTAATAAAAAACAATCTTTATTATACGTGTCTTACATAAATTATATGAATCATCAAACACTGTAATAAAGCCCTTGGAGTAATAAGATGATGGCTTCCACGCCTTATGAGAATCATTACTCTCAACATTCCTAGTCATAGTTTTGTGAATAATCTGGGTGTTCACAAAGCGAAGAGACTAGCATGATGATATGATCTGCCCTTAAGTGGGGTAGCCGATCTCATAGGCTACTAGCGGAGATTCGTCCTCTTGGTGTATCACATAGATGCATGAGTTACTCGTGTCCATCGAACTGACCAACGAAAGTTTTCACATGGAGTGTTTATCTCATGTGTTTGTGAGAACTTTCATGTATCGATTGTATGACTAGTCCTTAGACTTGAGGTCTTTACAATCTTATGTGTGGATAAAAATGACTTTGACATTCTCCTTCCCCGGTTCAAAAGATCCAGTCGTAAGGGTATGATTGGGTCATTTGTTGAAGCACATGAAGTTTGTAAAGATACAACAGAGAATCGCCACTCTCTCAGATAATATTTTCTTATAAAAGTAGTATTCTTGTTCGCGGGTTGATATGTGTGATCAGTGCTTGAGACTGTCGCCGCAGTGGAAGAATCATGTGAGATTCTTGGGTTAGCACCATTCATGACACTATCAACATCATACCTTTGACTATATGGGTAGACATTTTTCATACCCTGGGTCAAACAGTGGGGATACAGTGAGGCGATGGATCGTATCATATGTAAATCACATACAGAATGGGTATATATCTTTCCTTCTCATTTGGGGGCCTTGGCATGTTGCTAAATGTCAACCTTGGTCATTGAAATCGAACGACCATCTGATCGGAGGATAATTTATCACGATTCATTTCATGTCCAACTTGAGGGTAACCCAAAAGGTCACACACAACAAAGTCGAAATCAATGGTTAACAGTGCACAGTACAATTTAACAGCATATATGATTTCTGTAGGAATTGTTCATAAATGGTTCAATGTGTTTAATTATTGAACAGATCATTTATGAGGTTCCAAAGTGGCTTAGGGATTGGTGAATGATGATATGAGTACTTTGGGAATTGGAAAAATGAATAAGGAAAAAAATATGTGAATAGTAAAATTTTTTTATTTCTTTTAAATTCTAATTCGGCCCAAACTCTTATTAGGGTTTTAAAATCTCATTAAACCACTATATTAAGATCCAATGGCTAAGATTTAATTAGCATTTATCCCACATCGGATTCTTAATTAATTTTGTTGTCTTTGGAGCACCTATATAAACCCAAAGAATTCTTTACAATTTTTTACACCAAAACCTTTCAGATCTTGGGTTTATATAAGTGAGCAACTCTAAAGTTTAAAGAGTAAGCCACTGATTTTGAGGATCCTTAAGTCTAATTGACTAGAGGAATCTCAAGTTAAAAGTTTTGAGGTATTTGCCTAGGCTAGCACAAAGGGCAAAATATCTGTGCACTCAATGCGTAGTCTTGCAGTTGAGTTTTGGTTTTGGTGTGTGCATCTTTGGAGGCCACACACTTGGGTGGCTCTTTGGAACGTGGAAGAGCTTGCTGAGTTCGAGAAAAGCTTGTAGATTAGAGGGAGGACTGGAGGAGTCTTCGGTTCAAGTAAGTCTTTTTTTTTTTTAATTTGAGTTCTTATGATAGTTAGCATGTTTAGGTTTATGATCTTTGCATGTTTTATGAGTTTTTTTGTGCTTAGAATATATAGTAACATGTCTAGGCTTGTAGAATAATCAAAACAAATGGGTCTTGGGCAAAGGGTTAGCGGCATCAATTTTTTTAATTTTTCACTGCGCACTCGCAGCCGCTTCCAACACGGAAGTGGGTCTAACCAATGGATATCAGATATGAGTATAATTTTAGAATATTTAATGAAATATTATATTCCATTACGAGTGTAGAAGAAAAAACTGGGGCTGAATCGGAGTTCGGAAACTCAAAAATGGAGAAAAATAAATTATGTGCGTGTAGCGCGTGACGCGTGAACTACAGTGCGCGCACCACTGTTCGCGCTACAGTGCATGCTAGGGTGAAACAGAGACCTGAAAGAATTAGGATTTTCAACCCTAAATCCTTCCACCTTCCCTAAACACTTTCAAATCACCCAAAATTATTTTTAACATCAAAACCAACATCAACACATGTTATAGAACAAAAATCAAGTTTTTCAAAATATCAAATATTTTTAACAAAAATATAAATTTGTTATAAATACGCACATGCGTAAATTTTGAATCCAAAATATAAACCAAATTAGAATCCCATAATGAAGTGACTCTTGAAAATTCTAGGTCACCAAAAGGTGGTTAAATGTTTTTAGAATGGTACCCATAGCTCTAAGTTTTCATCTAGAGTTCCAAACTCTAATTTTATGTCTATGTCTAACATAAACATTTTGACCAAATTATAAGCATATTGTGTTTATACTTCCAAAATATCATAACACAATTAATTAGCCTAATTTCAACATTATGTATCTAATACATAATTCATCACTATATGTCTCACTAATGAACAACATAGGTTAAGAGAAGTTCAAACTCACCTAGCAAGCTTGATGCAAAGATCCAATCTCATTCTCTTTGTTGAAATTATTGGAGAACTTCCAAGGTTTGTAAGCTTGACTCCAAGATCTAATCTTGATTCCAATGCTAGCAAGGTTCCTTCCAAGATCCAATCTTGATTTCTCTTAGATGAAATATTGTAGAGATCTCACAAAGCTTCTCTAAACACCTCTCTAACTTAGGCTAATTTCTCCAAGAATTACTTGTATTTAGCTTTCACAAGCTTTAGATTTGCTTAATTAAAACCTTCCTAAAGCTTTCTATTTATAGCAAAACTTAGACAATTTTATTAATAAAATGTGTAATCAACTTTTAGGTGGGCTTAATCTAATTTTTCCAAATATGTATAATTAGGTATGACTAATCTCCATTGTTTACCACTTTGATTTAATCCAATTAAATAAAGACAAGAATTAGGAGATTGATTAGTTCAATGTTTCTCACTTTGATTTAATCCAATTAAATCAAGCCAAAACCATATATTATTACATACTTACAATTGCCATAATATCCTCAAATGGTAGAGATAATTATGATTTTACAATTAAGCCATTGTATAATTATTGAATTAATCCAATTAGGTCAAAGTAAATAATCAATGTTATCCAATAACATTTGATTATCTTTGTTGATAATTATAATATCAAATATTATCTTTTATCAAAATTAATCAGCTATCCAAGTGCTCAACGAGTAAACTTCATATTAGGACTCTCTAAGTTCATACACATTCATCATATAAGCCTAGCTAATATGTACGCAATTCAGACACCTCCGAATTCGCAAAGAACATAAACGACCTTTCTGAATTATAAAAGTCGAGGTCATTACATATGTTTAACAATCCATTCGTCGTAGGCTATCAGAGTTGTGCTTAGGAAACATAGAATAAACCGTCAAGTTTCCAAGGCGCACATCTCAAGTCGATATGTCCATGATTCTTCATAACTGATGCGATCCACCCTAGGTGATCGACTTTGGTCAAAGCTTTAAGAATCGTGACTTTACTCACATGGATACCTAAACCTCTTATGGTACACATACGAGCCGAAAGATTCTATCTTGCTTCGCACTTGATTACTGAGTGTATCGGTCCACACCCAACGAACATCTAGAGGTCATACCATAAAAGGTTTCTGACATACATGGCATCAAAGTTTGGAGGATCTCATACAAAATCAATATTATCCTATAGTCAAAAGATTACATATGCTACTCGACTATAGGAGATTCCTATTAACGATAGATTGTACTTCCAACTATTAGGAATCACATGTGAGTCATTCAGTATTCGGTCCAACCAATACCCACACGTCTATACGAGTTTCCAAAACTCATGGTACATCGAGTTAAACCATTGGAACTCCAACTCTAATATATGACATGTGCTAGTCTTCTGGGTTATAAGAATTCGACCGTATTCCAAAACCAACGACTAGGAATATATATATATATATATATTCTTTAAGAATAGTTTATAATAGTACTATTTATCCCAATATCGGATCACCGAAATGTCCAGTATTACTACAAGACTATTCTAAGGTCGATGTCATTCTTAGCATATCTATACATCAATCTAATATGCATAATGAAAATACCAATAATAATGTATGAAATGAAAATGTAGTTATTTTCTTAATAAATAATAAAATGTATAATTCGGATTGGCGCTCCAAATACCGACCACTTGTTTAGTGCCAATCTGGATGGTACCGTAGTCCCATCCTCCATATGTTTATCGAATAGCTTAGGAGGTAAAGCCTTTGTAAGCGGGTCTGCTATATTGTCTAGTCCTTGAACTTTCAAGACCACTATGTCTTTTCCTTCAATTATCTCTCTAATTACGCAGTATTTTCTTTCCACGTGTTTAGACTTGGAATGTGCTCTCGGCTTCTTAGCCCGTACAATGGCTCCGCTATTATCATAGTGCAATGGGATCGAATCTGCAATACTATGCATAACACCAAGTTCTGTGATAAATTTCTAATTCATACAGCTTCTTTAGCAGCTTCTAAAGCTGCTATAAATTTCGCCTCAGTGGTGGAATCAACTGTTAAGCCTTGTTTTAAACATAGCCAACTAATCGCACCACCATTAACGGTAAATATGTAACTTGATGTAGATTTTCTTTCATCTGGATCTCACTAGAAGTCGGAGTCTGTATAACCTTTAACTTGTAGCTCATATTCTTCATATATCAGATACGTATCCCTAGTACATTTAAAATATTTCAGTATATGTTTCACGGTTGTCCAATGATCATTACCTGGATCAGATTGATATCGACTAGTCACACTGACGCCGAAACCGATGTCAGCTCTTGTTCATAGCATAACATACATTATGCTTCCAATACAAGAAGTATATGACAAGTTAGACATCTTAACTCTATATTCCTCAGTCTAAGGTGTCATTTTCTTTGAAAGATGTATGCCGTATCGAAAAGTTATATTTTTTGCCTTGCAGTTGGTAAAATCGTACCTTTCTAACATCTTATCTATGTATGTTGATTGTGACAACCCTATAAGCTTCCTAACTCTATCCCGGTAAAACCTTATACCTAGAATATAGGAAACTTCACCCATATATTTCATTGAGAAGTTCTAGCAAAGGTAAGCTTTCAAACTTTGCATCAATCCTATATCATTTCCTATGATAAGAATGTCATCTACATACAAGACTAGGAAAAGTATCATGCTCTCACTCACTTTTCTTATAAACACATGGTTCTTCCCCATTTTTGATGAATCCATATAATCTAATTATCTCATCAAAATGACGATTCCAGCTTCGGGATGTCTATTTAAGTCCAAAAATAGACTTTTAGAGCTTACAAATCAAGTTTGAAGTCTCACTGGATACGAAACCCTCTGGTTGTTCCATATAGATATCCACCTCAAGGAATCCATTTAGGAAAGCGGTTTTCACATCCATCTGACATATCTTTTAGTCGTGATATGCAACAATGGCTAAAAGAATCATAATGGATTTTAGCATGGCTACTGGTGAAAAACATTTCCTGATAGTCAATCCCATTACGTTGAGTGTAACCTTTCGCTACCAGTCGGGCCTTAGAGGTTTCCACCTTTCCATCGAGACCTATTTACATCCTATAGGTTTAACTCCTTCAGTAAGTTCAACTAAGTCCCAGACTTGATTGTCATGCATAGAATCCATCTCAGATTTCATGGCTTTCTGCCATTTTCCCGAATCGATATCCAATATTGCTTCCTTATACGTAGTCGGATATGTTTCCTCCAAGAGGAAAACATCAAGGCTCGCATCAGATGTTAAAAAAATCTATCGTGAGGCTTTGATATTCTATTCGACTTAGGTAGAACTTGTGTTGTAGATCCTTCTCCTAATTGGATCTCTGGTTTCATCTCAGGTTCCTTAATGTTGGGATCAAACTCATAAAGTTCAATCTATCTACAATTCTCATTTTCTCTTAAAAATTACTTTTCAAGAAAAGTGGCAAAACAAATAACAAATATGTTTCGTTGCTCGGAATCGTAGAATTAATATCCCATGGAATTATCAAGATATTCAACGAACCTACATTTATACCCTCTGGGTGCTAGTTTATCCCGCTGCGCAACTCTAAAGTATGCAAGACAACCCCAAATCTTTAAATGCCTAAGACTTGGATTTCTACCGAATCAAATCTGATAGGGGGTCGTAGAAACAGCTTTCGATGAACTCTATTACGTATGTGGGTAGCAGTTTATAAAGCGTAACCCCAAAGGTAATGAGTAAAATAAGATAATTATTAAGGTTGAAACTCTATGTTATTTCAATATTTTTAGTAGATCCATTATACCTCAAATCACTATATTATAAGGTTTAGGCTCCCTCAAAGTATCCTACATAAGACCTTTATGCCCCTCCTGAAATTAGGCACTTAATTCAATGTTGAGTAAAATATCCCACAATGATTGGAAAATAATATATTGGTCTAAACCTATAATTACAAGACAACTTTTAACTCTCAAATTAATTTTCGAGTTGAGTTAGATTTATGAATCAGAACAATTATGAATACTTGTTCATATACAGTTGCTTTTGCCGCCTCAAATTGTTGGAACAAGTGCTTATTAATAATGAGCTGGGAAACTATGGTTAAAGTTTTCTGTATCTTGCATTTTGTTTTTCAGTCTGTTTTTAGACAATTAGATGGAAATGGTGCCAAACTTTATATGCTATGAGTGAATGTTTCGTTAGGGTTTAAACTGACATGGGTGACATTCAGTGGATTTCTTTAACAGAGAAGAATTCATTTTGAGGAACATTAGCAACCTTTGAACTTTCACTTTTACTCCTTTAGCAGCACTAAAAATGACTTTAAGCCAATTTAGGACCATCGGCCTCATCATTTTAAAGCCTGATTTTGAAGGCATTTTAGTAATTATACAGCTGAATTAGCATGTGATCTCCCGTTACTGCACATACTTTTTTTGAATGCGACACCCAATTTCTTAATGGCAGTTTTAATTAGCCTGCCGGCAAGAGCTTGCCAAAGAGAAACCTTTATGCTTTGGGCCACAAATTCTAGAAAGAATTAATAAGAAATTAATAATTTCTAATTAAATTGCACTTTTTTGTGGCCCATTACACTACAGTAAGTGAAGACTTAAGTTTTAGTGACAGATCGAGTTCATGTAATTGAGCTGGTTAAGTCTCTTGAGATTTTCCGATCTGATAATATCGGATCGGATCTGCCTCTCGAATATGATCAAATCATGTTGGGTTGGCTTGTCGAATTTCGGATCAGATCGGATAAATTTGATAACTATTGGATCGAATCGGATTTTATCTGATTTGATAACAAATCTGAATATGATAGAGAATCTGATTTGATAACGGATTCGAATCCGATAGAGAATCCGATTTGATAACGGATTCGAATCCGATAGAGAATCCGATTTGATAATAAATCCAATAGTAGATTCGATTTGATAACAAATCTGATTCAATAACGGATCTGATTCGATAAATTGATCTGAAAATTTGTAAATTCATAACAATTTTATCGAATCGGATCGGATTCCTTAAAATTCAAATCAATTTTATCAAATCGGATATGTTATCGAATCGGATCCGTTATCAAATCGAATCCACTATCAGATTCATTATCAAATCGGATGCTCTATCAGATTCATATCTGTTATCAAATCGAATTTATCATATTCCTTAAGATATCAAATCGAATCGAATAAATCGATTCGATTCGATAATTATTAGATCAAATCCGATCCGATCCGATAATAACTTAAAATCCGATCGAACCAACCGTGCAAACGTTCTAAGGAGTTATGGCAATTAAATTTCACTTGATGTATGTAGATTGAATGTGGCTTAATTTCTCAATAAGTAGGAATTTGTTCAAGGCAATAATATATGCACTCATCCGTAACACGATCTAATTAATAATTTCGACATGGTTAAACAAATGCCATATTTGGCCAAGCACTGAGCATCAATCTCTATCTAGAATTAATCAGTCATTTAAGTTTTGTTGCTTTTTGAAAGATGCTTCATGTAATCTTCGTTCCAAGAGATGTGGTTTAGTGATGTAGAACTCAAGATTTTATTTTAAAGTTTTGTATTCGAATCCAGAAAATATATTTTTTATAAGAATATGAGATAGTAAGGAATTTTTTACTCCGCCTAACTCTAGAAAAAATGGTTTGGCGAAAAAAAAAATAATAAAAAAAGGTTCATGTAATCTTCTTATTACCCAATAAGAGACAATAAGATATAAAGAGCTGTCAAATCTCAAATTAAAGGTTCTGAATCCTCTCGTAAGTCGTAAACTAATATTTCCTTTGTTTTGTCAGATTATATAACACATTATTTAATTAATCCTTCTATGAGTAAGATTTTTTTATAATTTATTATCACGTAATTATTTACTTTTTTTTTTTTTTTTGAAAATATTAGAAATCCTACCGTCAAATTATCAATTTTGGATTTAAACGGAGCAAATAAAACCCATAGTTATCCCAGACTCTTACAAAAAAAATATTCCAAAGATTTGAACTCAAAACCTTAAGGTAAGATCTGAAACTCTACACCATTAAACTACGCACCTTGAGGACTATATAATTATTTACTTGTGCTTTCAATTAATCAATATCTCATTTGTTTATTTCGTATAGACTAAAATTCAATCCTTCAATCGCGATGGTCGTGGTTGATTTATTGTCAAGCCTCTCAATTAAACTTGAAAGAGTTGGCATATGTAATGACGAGATTATTATTTTTTTTTCTTTTAACTAATTGAAAAATAAATAAATAATTTCAGACATACTGTAAAAAGTTAAAAAAATAAAAAAAACTTTGCCCAAATATATATATATATATTTTATTATTACCTTGTGTAGACGCTGAATTTCGCCTTAGGTCCATAATCGATAATTTGTATGATGGAGCACTAACGATCCTGCAAAACAAAGACAGAGTGAACGATGAGTTACTACCCACCGGTGTGATGGGTTCTGTAAGCACTTCGACGCTGAAGTCAGTAGTGAAGACGAGCGGAAAATAAGGAAGAGCAAGGTTCAGGGTTACCTTGACCTCCGTAAACTGCTGTGAGGGCGGTGGGCTGGTATTTAGAGGGCGAAATGCTTTGAGAGCTCAAGGAAGAGTGCTTCAGCTTGAATAAATTGTGATTATGAGTTCTACCTCTTTTAATAGGCTATTACGACGTGGGTCTCATTAATACATTAAATGCTTAACCTTTCGGTGCTAAAACGGCTAATCATGTGAGAGGTAATTACTTATGAAGAGATGTTTTTCAATGGGGATCTGTTTGGAGAACTAATGAGTTGTCTGTGCCCGAAATAAGAAGAGTTTAGGTTATCAACTTCGGGTCGGATACAGTTCGAAGGAATTTGGGCTCTATCTGACATAGGTTTTATGACAAAAGACAATAATACACTTGGCCCAAATTTGGCCCGTACAGTTTGTCCCTTACTCTTTAAGTCAAAGAGTTCTTGGCTTGAAGAGTATTCAACGAGTATGTCGTCTAGGAATCTATATTAAAAAAACGTATTCGTAAGAATATTTGGAAAAAAGGGGGTATTGGGCAGCGTTGTATAAATCACACAAGCGTACCTGAACGTTGATGTCGTTTGGACCTGTCAAAGGTCATACCATGTTGATGGAGCTAAATAAATATTTGGGATGATCCTCAGTCGACCAATCTTGGACGTTGATGTCGTTTGGACCTGTCAACAGTCAAACCATGTTGATGGAGCAAAATAAATATCTGGGATGATCCTTAATCGCCCAGTCCTGGACATTGATGTCGTTTGGACATGTCAAATGTAATATCATGTGGATGAAACTAAGTAAAGATCAAGAATGAACCTCAGTTGACTAGATCTGGATGTGGATCTGAGAGACCATCATCAGGTTCAGTGGAATGAGGATGATCATGTACCTTCATCAGGTCTAGTAGAGTGAAGACTCCCTTAGACCTTCATCAGGTCCATGAGATGAAGGACTAATATGGACCTTCATTAGGCCCAGTCGACCGTAGATTCCCTCAGACCTTCATCAGGTCCAGTAGAATGAAGACTCCATTGGACCTTCATCAGTTCCAGGGGAGTGAGGACCAACATGGACCTTCATCAGGTTCAATCGATCGTAGACTCCCTTGGACATTCATCAGGTCTAGTAGGATGAAAACTCTCTTAGACCTTCATCATGTCTTGTGGAGTGACGTCTCTCATGGACCTTCATCAGGTCTAGTAGAATGAAGACTCTCACGGACCCTCATCAGGTCTAGTGGAGTGAGGAATGAAGGCCCTCATGGACCTTCATCGGGTTCATTCGACCGTAGTCTCATGGACCTTCATCAGGTCCATTCGACCGTAGTCTCATGAACATTCTTCACTCTAGTAGAGTGAAGATTCTCATGGACCTTCATCAGGTCCATTTGACCGTAGTCTCTTTGACCTTCATCAAGTCTAGTAGAGTGAAGATTCGCATGGACCTTTATCAGGTCAATTTGACCTTAGTCTCTTAGACCTTCATCAAGTTTAGTAGAGTGAAGATTCTCATGGACCTTCATCAAGTTCATTCGATCGTAGTCTCATGGACTTTCATCAGGTCCATTCAACCGTAGTCTCATTGACTTTCATCAGGTCTAGTAGAGTGAAGATTCTCATGGACCTCCATCAGGTCCAGTCGACCAAAGTCTCTTAGACTTTCATCAGATCCATTCGACCGTAGTCCCATGGACCTTCATCAGGTCTAGTAGAGTGAAGATTCTCATAGGCCTTCATAAGATCTAGTATAATGAAGATTCTCATTGATCATCATCAGGTTCATTCGATCGTAGTCTCATGGACCTTAATTAGGTCCATTCTGTTGGACAATTATGACCCATAGCGTCACTATTTGTACAGATCATGGTGTTGTTGTACAAATTAACTATGTGACAAAGGAGACTGCACTCTTATCATTTGTGATTAGATCACTTAGATATATAAATGATAGGAGGTCCCTGTGATTTGTTCCTAGATTGAGAATGATATGAGACAATATCAATCCACGAAGGATAAATCATTAAATATCCATAGTCAGAGCATTATCGAGATATGACATCGATGAATGCGTAAAAGACTAGTATTACACTTGTGCGCGTTGTGAGGGCACAACGTCATAGTTCTCATATATTTGGGTATAAGATACTCATGCAAGTGTAATAGAAGGTTGTGTTTCACCGATGGTACGGGAAACAGCTTCGCTCTGGATAAGACCCCCTCGTAATTCCATTGGTAGTATGACTATGTGTCTATGGAAATCTGAAATCAGGGTAGGTGTATTTGGTCTTAACCTAAGACTTGCACCGCTAATACTTGCGACAATCAATATACTTTGGTTGCGGTCGTCCAGGGCTTTAACCGGTTCTGTGTACGCCAATACTGGGTATATTGAGAATCGTAGTGTTTTGGGTGTGATGTCAAGACGGAAGTGTCACTCCAGTCATATGGAGTTGATGATCGCGCAGGGATACATAACTGGTTCTCTATATAAGGTTGCAACCGTCGGGATAATATGACTTGGTCATGATTATCCGATTTTAAAGAGACTAGTTGCTTGTCATCCGATATATGCTTCGTACGGGGCAGACACTGTACCAGCTCTAGGCCTCGCATGTGATCATCCGGTACTGGACAGAAATACACAATACTACGTATACTACGCCTGATACAGATCCTTTATTCCTGTAAGGATGTTTCCGGAGAATTAGGTAGGCATGGCGCTTTGCTAGAGGCCAACCTTGTCTTGTAAATCGGTAAAACGTAGTACGAGGTACTTACGTGTTCGGATAGTCCGACGACCGAATTTACTGCCAACATATCCGGGGATCTCATGGGTCGCTTCCCAAAGATTCACCGATGACGTATGACTCGCACTCTATATTAATCTGGGATTAATTAGATGAGAGAAATTAATCTGGGATTAATTGCGGAGATATTTTATCTGGGATAAAATATCAATTAAAGAGAGAGAACGATTAATTTGGAATTAATCGGTTAAATTAATATATTTGATATATTAAACGAAATTGGATTTCGACGTGGAATTAAAATTAGATTTTAATTCGGGCGAGCGAATTAATTTATAATTAATTCGTAAGCGACATGAATAGTGATTTCACTAGGCGTAATCATTTAATTACGACGCAACGGAAAATTCGTTAATTTGGAATTAGCGAACCGAGCTCGAGATTATTTGCGAGCGCATTCGCATTTCGAATTCGAGTGCGGCACGTAAGTTAAATCAAGCGTCAAATCGCTAGTCACATCTAGCGTCACATCAAGTGTCAAATCATGTCACTTTGAGTGATATGACAAGTGATTGATTGATTGATGTGATTGAGTGATGTGGTGGTTGTTGGCATTAAAAGTTTGACTTTTTATTAGCCAAAATTTTGGTATATGATTTAATAAAAATCAAATACAAAATAAGACAACACTTTTACTCTTCTCTCTCTCCATTCTCCTTCTCTCTCACGCCTTTGAAGGGCTGAATTTCTTCTGTTTGTGAGGCAGTGAACTGCCGAATGATGGAAAGAAAAAGGGAAGCAAGAGTTGGATTTTTGTGGCAAAAATCGCAAGTGCTAGCACACTACGAGACATGCGAAGGTGATAGGGAAGTCCACCCATGAGCTGGGAACCGTTCGACGAAGCTCGGAGCTTGACGAATGACCCAAATTGACGCCAAAACAGTGGACTGTACACTGTCATTGCCGAACCAGTGAGGAGCAGAATCTGAAAATTTTGTTGCCTCCGCGTCGTTCAACCGCTCGATGTAAGTATTCTGCGACTTCCTCGAATTTATTCACACATGTTCATGCTTGATTTATGATCCTTGGGACCCTTAGAATCACCAACAATGGTATCAGAGCTTGGTTAAAAGCATGAAAATTATTTAGGGCTTAAAATTGGGCAAACTTGATTTTGAGCATGATTAATGAAATTGGATGGATTAGTATGCTTAAATGTGTTTGAATTAAGGATTGATTGGATCAATTTGTTGAAATTATGTTTGGAACAAATTTCCCCAATATTTTGGTCATGGCCGAAAATGTGATGCCCTAAAATGTCTTGGGATTTTTGATTTTTGACAATTGGATGTGTTGGAAATCATTCGGGAATATGATTTAATGCCGATTGTGGAATTAATTGGATTGCATTCGAATCGGACGTAAAATCCCCAAATTGCCGAGAGCATAAGAAGCATGATTGGGTTTGTTTTTTTGTTAATTTGTATTGGACACTAATTGATGTAGATGAGCATGATTAATTAGCCTAATTTGTGTTTTGGAAATAATGATTTGGGTGATTAGTTATGTTAATGCACTTTGATTAATTAAATTATAAAATTGGATTTTAGTAATTTAGTTAATTGGGCTAATTTTGGAAATCAGGCTTGAAATGTTGTAAATGAGCTTATTGGGCTTTGTTGTACAAAGTTGGGTTTAGGCAAATCGGATTGGATCCAATTGGGCCGAAAACCACTTCCATAAAGCCCAAATGCGACTTAATGAACATTTAAAGTTTAATTGGGCCTAATGGGCCTAAATTGATTTCTAGGCTTATGGGGTAACTCCCGGATTGGATTTTGGTTATTCGGTTTGACCCGAGTTGACCAAAAGTCCATGCCTTAAGAAATTAATTAAAAGCCCATTGGACTTTAATTAAATTAACGTTGGACGTTAATCGGGCTTTGAGACCCGTTGCGATTAAATTTGGAATTTAAGTCATAAAGGTTTATTAATAAAGTGTAGTATTTAATTTGGAATTAAATAGCGAATTAGAATTAAATACAAATTGAATTGGATTTAATTGTGTAGTTTAATTTAATTCGGGAATTCGTACTTTAAGTACTTATTCGTAAAAACGAGTTTGACTCGAGCAAAATCAAATCGTTGTTTGAACATTTGATGATCACTAATTATCAGATTAATTAATTGGATTAGATTGATTGATAACATGCTTGTGTGAATACATGGTTGCGATGCATGAATAATGTATATCGGATGGATATTAGATGGGTGAGGCAATTTTAGAAATTGTTGTAATAAATTTGATTTATTAAATTGGACCTGCATGTCCAGCCTTATCACATCCTTATTCTTTGTATTAACTTCTCACCTATTCCCCACAATGTAAATGAGGTTTCTTTAGAAGTGTAGTGTACCGGGTAGAAGTAAATACTTGTGCTAGCGGGAGAGATAAAGTGAGAGATTTGATCTAGGATCAATGTGTAAGGTATCCATTCGCATATCATTATTATTTTACATACGCGCTTTATTATGTATTTAGAATGCATGTTTAAGGGTGTATGATGATGAGACCTTAACAAAGATAATAAATTGGTTGCCAATTTGCACGCGAAAAACCCTCAAACAATATTAAGCGTCTTTCCTTTCATTGAGTGATTCTCACTCAAGATCTAAGATGACATTGGTTTGTTGGCCAAAGTCAAGGCCTTTGTCTGTCGAGGATGTGTTTGAATCACGAAGGCTTTGTTACATGTCAGTGTCTTGTCCAAGTTGTGGTTTGTTGGCCAAAGTCAAGACCATTTCTTGTCCATCGACGTTGATTACGAAGCTTTCCATGGTCAATGGGTCGCGCTTAACTGGGATCACTAAGTTTGTTGTGCCAAAGCCAAGGCTTAGTTGGTTCAGAGGAAAAAGGTTAGGTAATACGTTGGATGTATTGGCATATATAAGATATATGTTTCGGACTTGGATGTCCCCCTACCGGATCTAGGAATTGGATTGGATCCAATCGATCTTAGAGATCTACCTAGTTAATTATCATACAATTTGTTGGCCAAAGTCAAGATTGTGTGATATTTAACGGGATCCTAGCCCACTAGGAAACACGGTTTCCCGAGTACTCGATAGAGGGTTAGAGGCTCGCCGAAAAATAGTGGAAGGCAAGAATTGAATTTGCAATATTCGTTCAATTACTCGCCATACGCGCTCAAACAAATATCATTCGTCGTTATAAATTAAATGTTAGTTGGACTAATATTTAAATTGTCGTTTTAATTAATAGTTGGACTATATTCAAACAATTCATTTATAGTTGATTTTATAATTGGATTATAGTAATCAATATAATTGATTTTAATCTATTAAATTATAGTTGATTAAATAGTTGGACTATTGTAATCATTATAATAATTAGTTACTTAATCGTTGATTAAATAGTTGGACTATTAGAATCAAGATTAAATTGATAGATTGACATTTAAAAAGTAATCCTAAGGAAAATGTATTTAAATGGTTTAATTTTCAAATTTGGAATAAAATTTCAGGATGGTCCTGGAATATAATAAGTTACTTTATTTGATAAAATAACATATTATGCCTAAGCCCGGAGTTAAGCAAATAGTAGAGCATGATCTTTGGAAGATTATATAATGATAACTTAAGTGCTTAATCCATTAAGCTTGTCGCAGTAGACTCCTTAATTTCTGAATCAGAACTAAGGATTAGACCCTTAAAGTATGATAAAGAAATTGAAGGATCTTCAAAGATCTATTTTAGATTTTAGAAGTACTAAATTGCAATAAAAACTATTGGAGGGTTAATGACTATTCTGAATGAGATAAAGTCAAACTTTGCAATTAGGCAAGTAGCGCAAGACGCACTTTACTTCGATATTCTAGAAGGCCAAGGCTTGGCCAAAGGCTTCTGGAATGTTAAAAAGGGCGAAGGCAAAATCATTATAATCTTCTAGGAAGATAAAGGACATATCCCAAAATGTCTGCCTAAATTGTGGCAAACGGGATCGCGGAAGCGTGACTGCCGTTTGGACGAAGCAGACATGAAGGAATTGAAGAACGAGCAAGGCTTTAACTTCAAATATGTTTGTCATAAATATATTCACTACTAGTATTAAAATTAGATTTTATCTACTTAGTGTGATATATATATATATATATATATATTGATGTTCAGAATCTGTTTTGAACATGATACTGACTTCAATTGAGATTTAATCTGCGAATTGGAAACGGGACGAAAGTCGCTGTTTTAACCGTTGATACCTAACTTTAGGAACTACCTTCGGGTGGTACCTAAATTTGGAAACTGTTATAATGTAACTAGTTTGACTAGAAACATTATCTTTATAGCAGTGTTTAACCCGCTGTGGGTGAACCTTTATATTCTAGAACACTAAAGTGTTTTATTATATAAAGATGATATTGAGATAAACACATTAGATGTGAATAACATCATTTATATTTTGAATATAAATAAATCTCAAGTATATGACATGACAGACAAATAGCTCAAACTGATTTGATCAGAAGAAACTAATTGTGGCATTGTTGTTTGGGACACACTTAAACAAGACTCGTATATCCGCACTTTTGAAGAGTGGGTACTAGGACTAATTTGATCCCAATCAAATAAAGTCTATGAATCTAGTTTATTGGGCAAAGTGCCTATAATACTATTTACTTGGTAAAAGTGTAAATGCCACCGACCTGTTAGCCCTAGTTCATAGTGAAGCAAGTGGGCCCATGTCTAGCAAGGCTAGAGGTGGATATGAATATTTCGTGACCTATACGGATGTGGCATCGCGTTATGGTTATGTGTTTCTTTTGAAGAACACAAATCAGAAACTTTTAAGTTTTCGACACGAAATAGACAGACAGATCGGCTATAGTATTATACCGTCACGGTAAGACCGTAATGGAAAATACTTAAGCAATAAGTTTATAATATACTTGAAAGATTATAGTATTCTTTCAAATGAGGACTCCTCCCGGAACACGTCAGTTTGACGGTGTGTCCGAACTGAGTAACCGAATTTTTTTAGACATGATAAAGTTAATCATGAGTCGCTCTGAGCTACCATTTCCTTCAACGGATAAGCTTTAAACAGTGCAAGAACTTATTTGGAATAAGGTTCCATAAAAAAAAATCTGTTTGACAGATTTCATATTAGATATGAACAGGAAAGAAATCGGGTTTCACATTCCTGATTATTTGGGTATGCTAGGCATATGTTTGGATGATACCAAACTAGAACCAAAATCGGATAAGTGCCAACATATCCTAGGGATACCATAAGTATAGTACTTATACATCTCACGAGAGAACAATTAGATTGTTGCTCACCATGCGATTTTCCTAAGAGGAATACCGATATGCAGTGGTAAGTGGGAGGATAGTAAAACTCGATGAAAATCAGAGTAATACTATTCCAGGCATCCATTCCTAATGGAACACAAATATTTCATCAAGGATGAAACTATAACATTAATCTTCAAATACACAAGAACCGCGTGTGTCAGAGAGAGTCAGAAAACAACCTGGGGTATGGGTTTCTGATCTCACCTCATAAAGATGTCTATCTTATTGAGGTAAACTAACTGACTACGTATGTGGAAGTGATACAAGGTATCGACTCCCTATTATGACAAAGTGTCATGAGTCCGAAATGGATTCCATGTATATCAACCAAGTTTGGATACTAGTTGATGTACCGCAAGACATTGTGCCTAATGGTACTATAAGTCTTCAAGGAAGACATACATGGATGGCAACATACCAACGTAAAAGGCTAGGCTTTTAGCGCAAATGTATCGTTATCAACATTGTGTTGATTACGATTCAACCTTTTAACTGTTGCCACGGTAAATCCATTTGGATAATGCTTTCTAAAGCTGCGTATTTCATTTATGAAATATGTCAGCTTTACGGGAAAATCGCTTTCCTTAAAAGGAAACCTTTCGGAGGATGTTTACAACATCCTGTCGGTTTTGTCGTACCAAAACTAGCAAACAAGGTTTGCGGGTTATTCGATCCATGTTTGGATTGAAGCAAGCATAGGTTCTTGGAATTGTCGTTTTGATGTAATCATAATGGTTTATGATTTAATTCAAAACGAAAATGATTTTTGTGTATATAAGAGGGTTAGTGGGAGCGCACTGACAGTGGCTGTCCTATAAATAATGATAATAGGTCATTTCTTGGAAATGATATTCCCATAATAACTATCGGTGAAAGCTTGGCTTTCGAGAAAATTCTCCGTGGAATTCTTGGGAGAAACAACCTTTATTCATGGAATAAAAATCTTCTGGGAAAGATTTAAAGTTGTTGAAACTCTCCGAGAAATCATACATTGAAAAATGTACATGACCTGGTGTCTCATGCGCTTTGAGCATATGGATTCACAAACAGGCCAATCCGACTGATAGTCACTGGATTGATGTTAAGAACATAGTTAGTATCTTAGAGAACTAAGGATGTTATCTTTATCTATGGAGATGGAGAACTTGAAGTGACTGGGATCACTACTGTAAGTTTCCTAAACCGATAAAGACGACTAAAAGTCGCAAATGGTACTATACAGTTTGAATAACGGAACAGTGAGCTGGAAATCTTCCAAGCAAGATACTGTTACCGTATAAACAACAAATGTGGGTTATTGGTGCAACTGAAGTAGCAATAGAAGCCATTTGGGTCGATAACAAATCTAATCAGATTAGATATAGTTCTGTTAGCAGTTGAGCTAGGCGTCAGCACAGGCTGAAGAATTAATGGTCTCATCAACGATCCAGATACATACTTCGACTATACATCTGATTCGTTCGGATCATACATCATGGCGATGTGAAGACCGTATAAATCGCATCAGACGATAATCATGTGAATCCACTGACGAAAGCTTTTCTCAGCAGTTTGAGCCAACCATACATAGTTCGGGTGTAAGACACTCGAGTGACTGGCTATAGGCCAAGTGGGAGATTCTTGGAAAATTATGACCCAGAGCATCACTATTTGTACAGATCATGGTGTTGTTGTACAAATTAACTATGTGACAAAGGAGATTGCACTCTTATCATTTGTGATTAGACCACTTAGATATATAAATGATAGGAGGTCCATGTGATTTGTTCCTAGATTGAGAATGATATGAGACAGTATAAATCCACGAAGGATAAATCATTAAATATCCCTAGTCAGAGCATTATCGAGATTGGACATCGATGAATGCGTAAAAGACTAGTATTACACTTGTGCGCGTTGTGAGGGCACAACGGCATAGTTCTCATATATTTGGGTATAGGATACTCATGCAAGTGTAATAGGAGGTTGTGTTTCACCGATGGTACGGGAAACAGCTTCGCTCTGGATAAGACCCCCTCGTAATTCCATTGGTAGTATGACTATGTGTCTATGGAAATCCGAAATCAGGGTAGGTGTATTTGGTCTTAACCTGAGACTTGCACCGCTAATACTTGCGACAATCAATATACTTTGGTTGCGGTCGTCCAGGGCTTTAACCGGTTCTGTGTACGCCAATACTGGGTATATTGAGAATCGTAGTGTGTTGGGTGTGAAGTCAAGATAGAAGTGTCACTCCAGTCATATGGAGTTGATGATCGCGCAGGGATACAAAACTGGTTCTCTATATAAGGTTGCAACCGTCGGGATAATATGACTTGGTCATGATTATCCGATTTTAAAGAGACTAGTTGCTTGTCATCCGATATATGCTTCGTACGGGGCAGACATTGTACCAGCTCTAGGCCTCGCATGTGATCATCTGGTACTAGACAGAAATACGCAATACTACGTATAGTACGCCTGATACAGATCCTTTATTCCTGTAAGGATGTTTCCGGAGAATTGGGTAGGCATGGCGCTTTGCTAGAGGCCAACCTTGTCTTGTAAATCGGTAAAACGTAGTACGAGGTACTTACGTGTTCGGATAGTCCGACGACCGAATTTACTGCCAACATATCCGGGGATCTCATGGGTCTCTTCCCAAAGATTCACCGATGATGTATGACTCGCACTCTATATTAATCTGGGATTAATTAGATGAGAGAGAAAATTAATCTGGGATTAATTGCAGAGATATTTTATCTGGGATAAAATATCAATTAAAGAGAGAAAACGATTAATTTGGAATTAATCGGTTAAATTAATATATTTGATATATTAAACGAAATTGGATTTCGTCGCGGAATTAATTTAGAATTAATTCATAAGCGATGTGAATAGTGATTTCGCTAGGCGTAATCATTTAATTACGACGCAACGGAAAATTCGTTAATTTGGAATTAGCGAACCGAGCCCGAGATTATTTGCGAGCGCATTCGCATTTCGAATTCGAGTGCGGCACGTAAGTCAAATCAAGCGTCAAATCACTAGTCGCATCTAGCGTCACATCAAGCGTCAAATCATGTCACTTTGAGTGATATGACAAGTGATTGATGTGATTGAGTGATGTGGTGGTTGTTGGCATTAAAAGTTTGATTTTTTATTAGCCAAAATTTTGGTATATGATTTAATAAAAATCAAATACAAAATAAGACAGCACTTTTACTCTTCTCTCTCTCCATTCTCCTTCTCTCTCACGCCCTTGAAGGGCTGAATTTCTTCTGTTTGTGAGGCAGTGAACTGCCGAATGATGGAAAGAAAAAGAGAAGCAAGAGTTGGATTTTTGTGGCAAAAATCGCAAGTGCTAGCACACTACGAGACATGCGAAGGTGATAGGGAAGTCCACCCATGAGCCAGGAACCGTTCGACGAAGCTCGAAGCTTGATGAAGGACCCAAATTGACGCCAAAATAGTGGACTGCACACTGTCATTGCCGAACCAGTGAGAAGCATAATCTGAAAATTTTGTTGCCTCTGTGTCGCTCAACCGCTCGATGTAAGTATTCCGCGACTTCCTCGAATGTATTCACACATGTTCATGCTTGATTTATGATCCTTGGGACCCTTAGAATCACCAACACATTCGACGATAGTCTCTTAAACCTTTATCAGGTCCAGTAAAGTGAGGACTATCATGCACCTTCATCAGGTCCAGTCGACCGAAGTCTCATGGACCTTCATCAGGTCTAGTGGAGTGATGTCCCTCATATACCTTCATCAGGTATAGTGGAGTGAAGACTCACTCGGACCTACATCAGATCTAGTCGACTGGGGACAATCTGAAAGGAATGAGCTATGAAAACTTGGAAGAGAATAGTCTTCCTCAAAGATAAGAAACTCATATATTCCTTATACGACACAAAAAATATATGCAATATCATAGTCAAATGAGTTCCATTCAACACGACACCGTTGGCCAACTTCCAAATTCTATCAAAACATTCAGATGATCCAGTCTTCAGACAATAGGTAAAAGTATTTTTTCCTTGCTGCTAACATGATTCGTGGTTTCAAGCTCACAGACAATGTAATACGACATACATGAAGACCTGTACCTTCATCTGGTCCATATAACATAGAAGAGTCCCCCGACCTTTAGCTGGTTTGGTCGATTGGAGATTATCCTGGCCTTCATCTGGTCTAGTCGACATGATCATTTCCCAATGACTCATGTCGAGTCGAGTTCAAGACCTAGACCTTCATCTAGTCTAGACGACATAGAAGACTCCCTGACCCTTAGCTGGTTTGGTCGAATGGAGATTATCCTGACCTTTATCTGGTCCAGTCAATAGGAATATTCTCCAATGACTCATGTCGAGTCGAGTTCAAGACCTGGACCTTCATCTGGTCTAGACGACATAGAAGACTCCTCTTACCCTTAACTAGTTTGGTCGACTAGAGATTGTCCTGGCCTTAATCTGGTCCAAACGATGAGAACATTCCCCAATGACTCATGTCGAGTCGCGTTCAAGACCTGGACCTTTATCTGGTACAGACGACATTGAAGACTCCCATGATTCTCCTCAGGATCAGTCGGCTGGAGATTATCTTGGCCTTCATCTGGTCCAGTCGACGAGAATATTCTCCAATAACTCAGGTCGAGTCGAGTTTAAAATGTGGACCTTCATCTAGTCCAGACGACATTGAAGACTCCACCTACCCTTAGCTGGTTTGGTCGACTAGAGATTATCATGGCCTTCATCTAGTCTAATCAACATGAACATTCCCCAATGACTCACGTCAAGTCGCATTCAAGACTTGGACCTTCATCTGGTCCAGACGACATTGAAGACTCCCCCAGCCCTTAGCTGGTTTTGTAGACTGGAGATTATCCTGGCCTTCTTCTGGTCCAGTCGACGGGATAATTCCCTAAGGGCTCATGTCGAGTCGAGTTAAAAACCTGGTCGGCTGAGGATCATCCTTAACATTTATTTATTTTCTTTAGACATGTTGTTGCCCTTGACAGGTCCAAGCTACATCAATAAATGGGTCAGGTCGGCTGCGGATTATCCCTAATATTTATTTATTTTCTTTAGACATGATCTTGCTCTTAAAAGGGTCCAAGCTACATCAACACCCATATCGAGTCGACCGACGATCATCCTAGGACCGAGCAACATCATCATCCAGGACTGGTCGATTGAGGATCACCATTGATATAAATTTGGCTCATGTCAAATCAAAATCGAGACATGGACCTTCATTTGGACCAGATGAAATAAAAGACTCTTCCAGACCAGGTCGAGTCGACTGGAATTAATCATGGACCTTCGTCTAGTCCAATCGATCGGAATATTCTGTAGGAGCAAAGCGGGGTTTACCGCTATGCCTATGAGGCTCGACGACCTCGACACTGTTGGGCTCGCCACCCGTGGAGAGTACAGATTAGCCCGTAGGGAACTATACTGGAGAATAAAGGAGTCGCCACCCAATGTAAACTGGGAAAGATTTAAGGCCACACTCACCCCTCACAAGGGAAGACCTCAAACCGTTGGGTTCGGAATGGTCCCTTACTTATGCCAGTATAATGGATAGGTTCACATGATGGTATATCCAAGTCTTATGCAGTTCATACAAGGTAATTCAAATAAACACAAATTTGCACACCCACAAACATTAATAGAAATAATAAAAGCATATTAAATTAAGAAATACAATGTGTGATAACGAAAATTAATATAAACAATCAAAAGCAAGGAAATCATCAATAAATAAATGGAAAACAATAAGGGGGGTTAATCACGCATATATGAGTATTTCCCGAGTGGCACGTGGAGTTCTATCCCAAGTACAGACCGCACTACCGTCCATTCGGATTCAGCTATGGAATTTACATATGGGTTTCCATCCGATATAGCACAAGGGATAATAACATACATAATCATCAACAAGAATAAACACAATAAAGGCGAAGTAATAAAATAATGATAAATAGACAAAAAGATAAATAACAAAATAAAGGCGAAATAAAATAATGATAAATAGATAAAAAAAAATAACAACATAAAGGGGAAATAATAAAATAATGATAAAAGTGAATAAATAAATAAAAAGATAAATAACGAAATGTCAAAAAGGAGATGTGGCCAAAGATTTGGCTGTTTTTGATGTAGGACTTCGCATACAAGGGTACCCTCAGGTCTTTCCTTTTAAGTTACTTTCTCGGAAGAGTGTTAGGCCGTCGCCGAAAGGATCGGTGGTTCGCTGTTTCTGCTTGCTGCTTCGCTATTTCTGCTCACTGTTTTACTATTTTCTGGTTGCTATTTTTCTATTTTCTAGTTGCCGTTTTGCTATTTTCTGGATTGTTGTTTTGGTTTTTTTCTGGATCGCTGTTTTGGTTGTTTTTGGCTGCTGTTTTGGTTATTTTTGGTTGCTATTTTTGGCTGCTTTTTTTGGTGGCTCACTGGTTTTGGTTGGTTTGTTGTTGTTTTGTTTTTTTTGCTCACTATTTTTGTTGTTTTCGATGATCCTGGTCGCTGTTTGCTCACTATTTTGGTTCTCACACTGTTCGCTGGTTCGGTTCTGGTTTTCTTTTATATGGGCCAAATTAGGGCTTAGGGATAAAATGGACATTTACCCCAAGATCAACCACTAAACCTGAAACCCATTGGCATATCCTGCCTATAAGCGAAAGTTTCATGCAAGGAAGCTTCAGAATTCGAAAATATTTTGTCTTTAAAAGTTGTAGATCTTTGCGTCTTCTTTAATCTGGCACTTGAATCAGCTGATTCCGATATCGGAGTAAAACGTTATGCTCAATATACGACAGATGCGCAAAATTGGAATTTCCAAAACTGCACTTCGTTAAAACGCCCTTTCAAGTTTCCAATCTCCAAAATTAATATGTCAAGTCCAATTTTTGCCCTTATTTGACTCACATTTCGTCCTAAATGATTTCATTAAGTCCCAATATTATTTTATCTGCAAAATAATCTAAAACATATCAAAACGTTCATCAAACCCGAGAAACTAAACAAAATATTAAGTAAAAGGGGCGGTAAATATTGATATATTTTCCGCTCATCACACCCCAAAACCTAACATTTTGCTAGTCCTAGAGAAAAACAACAAAATAAAATACAAGAAACAATTAAAATTAAACTAAGCGACTTTCGTAGGGATCACGGTTGCATTTAGCATATGCAACAAGCCTTTAAACCCCTAGGTGTCCCTAGTGGACGAGTTATAGTCTCGTGAGGGCTTACAGCAACGATACTCACAAACATTTTACAAAAGTAAAAAGATAATAAAACTAATGCACACAAAAGCAAAAAGACAAGAGAAAAAAGAATAAAGAAGTTAGTGACTAATCAGGTGAAACTTCTACTCCAAGTTACTAGTTGTTTTGTTTATTTCTAAATTGCTGAATAAGTAAATTCTCTGATTATATTTACCATTCTCCATATGCACAGCCAACAAAATATTAAACAACTCATTTTTTCCCACAACAGTCATAAGTAAAGTTGATAAGAGAGTAATATTTTTGTTCTAAAGTTTTATCAGAATTCACACCTTTTTGTAGCAATGGAATAATTTTTCTGATTTTTCTGATTTTTTTTTTGATTTTTTTTATTTATATACAATATCTTCCATCTATGTAGCGAGTGTTGGGTCGGTGGCTCCCAAACCAGTTGGCTTTAGGGCACCAGATGTTAAGACACCCCTACGGACTTAATTACTCAAACTTCAGATATATATATTTTTGCAACATCCTTGATCCATGTAACAAGCTTTGGGCCAGTGACTCCCAACCAGTTGGTTTTAGGTAACTAGGTGTTAAAACACCCTTACAGACTTAGTAACTCGGATCTCAATTTTTTTTTTTTTACTCCATTTCTTTTTGAGATGCTTCTCCAATTAAACTAGAGCACTGAATATTACAAACTTTTCAATTATAACTCATGTCCGTATGTTACTATGCATAGGGGTGGAAATTGGGCCAGGATTCGTTTATTCGTTCGATTCGATTCGCTTTAAAGCGAATACGGGTTTGAAAAAATGAATTCGTTTAATAAATGGGTCATTCGATTCGATTCGTTTATTAAACGAATCGAATACGAATTTAAGCTCATTGATTCGTTTATTCGTTTAGGATTCGTTTATTATTTTTATTTATTAGTTCTTGTTAATTTTCAATTAAGATTTGAGAAATTATAGCTAATAACCATAAAAAAAAGTAATATTTTCGATATTTGGTAAGGTATTTTTGGTAAATATATTAAGTACATATTTCATATGTATATATTTCTGAATAATTAATGTAAATCAAGTGTGGTTAATTATTTTATTAAATAATATCATGACTAAACGAATAAACGAATATTCGTATTCAATTCGTTTAATAAACGAATCGAATACGAATCTTGATATTAGGATTCGTTTAATAAACGAATCGAATACGAATCCATCACATTTTGATTCGATTCGTTTAGGATTCGATATAAATTCGATTCGTTGATTCGTTTTGACACCCCTAACTATGCATGTTGATAATATCTGCTAACTAAGCATATGAAGATCATTTTTAGTCAATATTATGGAGAATTCACAAATTAAATAATTCAAAAGGAAATAAACAAAAATTAACTTGTTTCGAAAATGGGTTTGAGATACGTATCAGGAGTGGGAACTCCTTACTCAGCTATCTCTTAACAATTTCACCTTTTAGTCAAAATAAAAACAAAAAAAAACGCAAAATATTTTTGTAAATTTTGAAAATTTTTCAATTTTTTTTTTTTTTGTATTTTTCGAAAAATTTTGGACTAAAATAAAAACAATTCACAAACTAAAAACAAGGTACTGATCAACTAATTCCCTTCCCCAAACCTAAATGAGACATTGTCCCCAATGCCTTAAATAGTAAAAGGAGAGTTAAAAAGGTCGTACCTGGTTAACTGAAAATCTACAGGAAATTAAAGGTTAAGATCCAGATTAATCCTACGCCTCTTACCACGATCGTCCTCGGACCAATTTATCTTTGAAAGGATATGGTCAACTTGTGGTTCATAGGCTAAGAGTTGGTCTATTAGATCCGTAGCAGTTCTGGCAGTAAAGAGGAGTTCTTTCAAAGGTTTTGACACGAACCCATTTCTCCGGGCATCATCAAGAACACACAAAGAAAATCAAAAATCCATCAATGTTGTACAGTCCAAGCGGTTTCTGGTGTATGTTCAGGTTCGCCCAAGATAGAACTATAAAAATTTCCTCCAATTTACACAAGCCACCTGGCAAAGCAATAAAAGCATCAGCACGGTTAATCATTTCTACCAAATGTTCAGACATACCTGGCACGATCAGTTCCTCTTTATTTGATGGTTCAATAAGATTTGCCTCTGCCAATGGTTTTGGGATGATTCCCAAAACGTGACTGCCTCCCTCCTGTACAGCCTTTGAAACGATCCCCATTAGTCTAAGATTGCCTCCGCCATATATTAAGTGCATATTCCATGCAGCTAAGACTCGACCCAATTCTTGTACTGCTTCTACGTATTGTGACTTAACACCAACACTACTACCGCAAAACACACAGATGTTTTCAACTCGTCTTCTTGAAGTGGCTTCCATTTTTATATATTTCTTTCTTAAATTTGGATGCCTTCCAAAGTGAAATGACGAGCTGAATTTATAGTACCTGAAAAGGGTGAGTAATAATAGCACTAGTATCTTCCAGAGGATGTTTGTTAGCTAAACAACAAAAGAAATCGTGAAAGGTCAAAAAGTTTGGATCCTGTCTACCAAAATAAAGATAATTACAACAGAAAAGCAAATCAAAGCAATAATTAAGGCAACGGAATTTTGTACGCAATACGCCACTCGCTTAGTATAAATTCATTAGGATGCGTCTTAAGATTTCATTCCTTACTCAGCCATTGCTAATGAATTGGTTCTCATCTTTGTGATTGCCAAACACATTCCTTCTGTCTTAAATGCTCCGTTTGTGCTTTTCCCTACAAAAATAACACACAAAATTAAAAACTCTACAACATGTATACACAAAATATGAAAACAGAAAATACAACAAATTGCATGGGTTGCCTCCCTGCTAGCGCTAAATTTTTTGTCTTCAGCCAGACGTGACTGAAATCCATATGTTAAGGAAGTTTCAATGTCATTTTGGATGTCCGATTAAAGACAATCCCGTGAGCGTTGCTTTTGAAGGGTCTCTTCCAACGGTAAAGTGGAAAAAGAGTTTTGTCCCATTCAGTGCTTGTGCCACCTTTTTAACCTTTGTTGCTCCAGTGGTTTCTGAAAAGAAAGAAAGAAAATCAGGAGGTCTTGTATGGTGCTTGACTTTGAATGAAAGTTCCATTATGTCAAGCTTCTGGGTGATATCTTTGATTTGTACTCCCCAAAATAGTGATGTTTCGCCTGAATGCTCTAGATCTTTAATAAGTTCAGACATTTGCTCCTTCATTTGCTCTGCTTCTTGCTCCACCTTTTCTTCATAGATGAATTTTAAAATTTCCGTATTCAATTCTTCATCCGTCATCTGTGAAATGCATGCTCAATAAGTATCTGCCTGAGGATGTAAAGATGTTTCTGACATTAGGTTTTCATCCTCTGATACGACTGGAATGGATGGTTCAGGTAGATCTTCATCAACATCATGGTAAAGCATGCTCCAAGATCTTCATTTTGAGGATTGAAAGTTTGATCCTCCGTTGTTGGTGCAGTTGGTACAAATAGATCAGCTTCATCCTCGTCAGAATCTGAATAATAAAAGTCAAATCGAGACTTTGCCGGTTCGGGATCCTGAACTGATACCTCAGATTCCTGATACTGCTCAGCCTCCTCCTTTTCTAAAGTGTCATCGTGAAATACTTGGTACTCGAAGGCTTCATCAGTGTCATCTGAAAATGGTCCTTGAGGTACGTAGCTCTAGTTTTCTGTTAATTGTCTCACTTGATCTGTCATCCTCTGAATGGATGCTGATTGTCTCTGAATACTTTCGAGTTGATTCTGGAATGTTTCAACCATTGTATCTAACTTTTCATCTCCTTTCTTGAACACATCTTTGAGCATGTCAATCATATGATCTTCTTCTGATTGTTCTGATTGTTGCTGAAGATCATTGTAGGTGGGTGGTGGATAAGATGGAAAATACGGTTCTGTGAAATGTGATGACTCGTCATACCATGAAGGATCTTGATAGCTCTGCCACCCTAGATGGTAGTTGTATTCGCAATAATCTCTAGGGTGGTTACCATTACATATGTCACATATCCCCATTGCGTCTTGTTGAGAAAATGTGGTATTGCTTGGTTCTGGCATCCAGTGATAGTCGTTGGGTTGGGCAACAGGCCTCAGAAAACCGGACTGTTGCTCACAGATGTGGGGTGTATCTTCTTGTAAGGCTCGTAATCTTTCAATCACCCAATATTGTTCCATTTCAACCACCTGAAATAAAAGAAAGAAATAAAAATTACAGATAAAAATAAAGAAAATTAGATACAAGTAAATTAGATAGCTTCAAAATTAATAACTCAAGAAAAATAAGTTCCCGGCAACGGCGCCAAAAACTTGACCGGCGTAAACACACGCATATAACGCAAGTGCACGTATCGTTCAAGTAGTATAAAAATATCGATCCCATCAGGACTTAATTCCTACTGTTGTTATTAATTATTGATAATATTTATTTACAGGTATCTAATTATAGGGAGAAGATAATGATTGTTGATTGGTTGGTTGAATGTGGTTTTCCTTAATTAAAATAAATAAAATAAACAAAAGAAAATACTAAGGAAAATAACAAAAGACTCAAAGATCTAGGGTTGTGAATCTTTCTAATATCTTTTAAGAGATGAAGTGATTATTTTATGTTTGTGTAATAAATTGGTTTACTAACCTGGAACACGAAATTATGCGAAAGCCTCTGTCGATGGTCAGACGCAAATACCCAGTTTATCCCAATTGAACCATATGTCTATGTCAACCAAATTACCTGGATTCATTAAGTTTAAGTTCCAATTATGGCTACCCCCGCCCGACAGGTATATGTCTATCCTGTAAGGAAATCTATTAAAGGGTTATCTATCCTCAAGGAAGATCATGGGCTATTAAGTCTAACGCTGAAACCTAAAATTCCTTTGTCAAGTTTATTTTAGATTTACCACATCAATCTTATTGGTGATCAGACAACAAGAAGCATTAAGCTTAAGACTTAATAAGTAAACCTTTAAATTACCCAAACTATAAAATAACCCCTTATAAACCGGTGATATTAGAATTCATCACAACCCCAGATAACTAACACATAACTAGGGCTAGTAAAAACTTAAATAAAATAAAAGACATAAAGTAAATGCTGAAAAGTAAATTGCTGAAAAGTAAATGACGGAAAGTAAACGCTGAAATTAAATACTGAAAATTAAATGCTGAAAAGTAAATGCTGAAAAGTAAATTACAGAAAAGTAAATGCTGAAAGTATATCGCTGAAAAGTAAATGCTGAAAAGTAAATCACTGAAAAGTAAATAAAGTAAAAGTACAATAAAAGAAAATGATGAGGTAAAAGGATCCACTTTTATTACTTCTATTTTAGATATCTCCCTTAATATAATATATTAACTTTGCATGATAATTACCAACCAGCCATATAGGCGGTATCCAGATTAAGTCAAATTAATAAATAATTACCAACCGACCAATCATGCGGTATCCAATTTAGTCAGGTTCAAACCAATTTAAATAATTACCAACCGACCAATATGGCGCTATCCTCGTTAAGTCAGGTTTTAACTAGTTTATATATTATAATTAAGGGAGATTAATCTAAATATTAGTAATAAAAGTTTTAAATTTTACCCCAGCAAAGGGGAGTTACCTCCTCATTACTGAAAAGTAAAAATTGAAAATTAAAGAAAGAAAAGTATTGTGCGTAAAAGTAAATTGCGGAAAGTAAAAATTGAAAAGTAAAGAAAAGAAAGTGCGAAAGCGGAAATTAATTTCTGAAAGCTGTAAATAAACAAACAAGATACAATCTTCTTAGTATTCTTAAGGAATTACTTAGAAGAAAGTATCAATTTACAAATGAAATGGCTTGGTATTTATAGGCAAAATTTTGCCTCCATCAAATCATCCACCAAATCAATTATTAATTGATCCACTAATTGCTCCACTAATTGCTCCACCAAATCCATTATTAATTGATCCACTAATTTCTTATCATGTTTGGTGGTGATTTGATAATTTTTATTATTTTTTTATTAATTTAGTTTTTTCTTTGAAAATGAATGAAAGTGACTTTAATAATTACACACAACACCCTTATGGATGGTTCATCAATTTCAGTCATGAAATATTCAGAATTCGAAAATATGTTGTCTTTGGAAGTTGTAGATCTTTGAGTCTTATTTAATTTGGCACTTGAATCAGCTCAATCCGATATCGGAGTAAAAGGTTATGCCCAAACTACGACAGATGCGCAAAATTAGAATTTCCAAAACTGCACTTCGTTAAAACGCCCTTTCAAGTTTCCAATCTCCAAAATTAATATGTCAAGTCTAATTTTTGCCTTTATTTGACTCACATTTCGTCCTAAATGATTTCATTAAGTCCCAATATTATTTTATCTGCAAAATAAACTCAAACATATCAAAACATTCATCAAACCCGAGAAACTAAACAAAATATTAAGTAAAAGGGGCGGTAAATATTGATATATTTTCCGCTCATCACCCAAACCCGTTAACATGAAGAGAACCAACGGACACCAGTTTCAAAAATCAAGAGAGAATCAGAATTTATAAACATCACCATAAAAATCGACAGTTTCAGGATATAGACATGATCGTCAGTTATCAGCCATAAAGCACCTGAGTTAAACCACCATTAATGACAACTCCAACGGGCAGAAGAAGGACCCCATATCAGGGAACTTATAAAATAAGGAAGTAAGGCAATAGAGAGGGGAACTTCAGCACACTACTCCTATCACCTAGACACTACTCATATACCGCCCTCACGGCCAACAATATGTGGTTAAGGTACCCTAAAGACCTTAGTCATTTCGTCTTCAACTTATTCATATTTTGGCTAACTTAAGCGTCGGAGTGCCTACGGCTTCCACCACACTGGTGGGCAGTAACCTCCTCTTTCGCTCAACTCTTATTTTGCAGGTTCACTTGTGCCCCTCAACAGTCATTCTCGATTCTAGACCTCGACCGAAAATAGCATCTACAATTTGGCACCCACCATGAGGTTACCGAGCGGATTTTGCGAAAGTTAGACACATCTACAAAATAGTTAGAAATGGCCTCGACCAGTGAACAAACCCCGGATCCAACGGTGACACAACTTGCCATGCTCCAAGAACGTCTGCAAGCCCTTAAGGAAGAGAATTTGTAAACTCAAAAGCTTAAAGCTTTGGCTATGGCCGAATTATTGTAAGGGAGGGATTCCCCTTTTCAAGTTTGAATCGACTTATCTAAGTTTGGCACACTTAGTGGCGTCTCCATTGCTAGTAAAACACTACAAGGATTCATCTTAAAGGTTCTCAAGGGCAAGTTCTTTTTGGGTCTTCTTTGTGGCCTTGGAAGGGTTTTGTTTCTACAAAATCATATTCGCGGTTCTTGGGGTTCTTTCTGTTGCTTGGGGTTTGCTTGGATTTCGAATCCAAGTGGGTTTCTTGTCATTTGGTATCTAGAGCTCAGGGTTCCAATGTCTGATTTTTCTAACTTTCCTTTTGTTTGATTCTGTTTTTCTTTTGTTCTTTGTTATTTTCGTTTCAGTTCTTGTTGGATCTTGTTGCTGTTTTTGTTTTGTTTATATTCTGGATCTGGTTTTGTTGTGAAGCATATCAGTTCATCTTTTTCCAATTCTGGGTTTCTGTTCTGTTCTTCCTGTCAGTTCGTCATAGTTGCATATCAGTTCATCATTTTCAAGTTTTGGGCTTCTGTTCTGTTCTTCCTATCAGTTCGTCATAGTCATTCTATTCTTAGCATATGTTTAAGAAATAAGCATGTTCTTTGGCGGCTGTGTGTTTTGTTTCTAAAACTCTAGTGCAGTGTGAAATCAGACCCTGAAAACTAAGTGAAGTCTGAAATCAGACCTAAAACGTAACCTTTGAAATCTGCCTCTGAAATCAGACTCTGAGTTCAGACCCTGAAATTTAACCATTGAATCAGACTCTGAGATCAGACCCTGAAACTTAACCTCTGAAATCAGACCCAGACCAGTAACCTCTGAAATCAGACCTAGACCAGTAACCTCTGAAATCAGACCCAGACCAATAACCTCTGAAATCAGACCCAGACCAATAGCCTCTGAAATCAGACCCTAACCAGTAACCTCTGAAAATTAGCCTCTGAATTCAGACCCTGAAATCAGACCCTTATTCGACTCTGAAATCAGACACTGACCAGCAGCCTCTGAATACAGACCCTGGATTCAGACCATCATCAGACTCTGAAATCAGGCTTTGAAAACCAGCCTCTGAAATCAGAACACATTTCGCATTTGACGTTATCAAAAAAAAAAAAAAAAGGGACTTGAGTGATAGTGATCACTTGAGCGAAAAAAAAAAATAATGTGATTTTTTTTTGTTGAAACTAGTTTTTTCCATATTATTATTTAGGTGCCCGTGGAGGGTATTCCATCAAAATTTTTATAGAGGTGCCAAATTTTCTCCCGAAATTGCATACGACCGTGAATTTGCATGCTTATTTTTTTTCCATTGTGCTAATTGTTTACTCCTTATTTCTAATTACTCTAGCTTAAGTATTATTGATTGAGTCTCTGTCATCACTATTCATGTTCGCGTTTTGTTTTCCGTCTGCCCTATATATATATATATATATTGTTGGGTCCGTTGTGTTCATGCTAGCTTGAGGACTACATTTGGTATGTATTCTTGGATTGAGTGTGATTCACATTTGAATTGAGGACGAACTGAAGAGTAGTAAAAGGCAGTGATTGTGAGCACAGTATCGGGTAAAAGCCAATAGAGTGCAAACACGAGTGGAGTGATATCATTCGAGTGTAAACACGTGAGATTGTGAGGATTTACATATTTGCTTTACTTTCTTGTTATTTCTAATCTATTTGTTTAGTGTTGAGATGGCAGGTCTAACTACTGATGAGAAGCTTGAGGCTTTAGATAGGAAATTTACAGATATGATGGAGAACATGAATACTGCTTTAGAGAGATTGTCCAAGAGTGTAGAGAGTATTCAAACTGGTAGCGGTCCCAGAGTACCACCACCTCAGAATGTACCACCACCTCACAATGTACCACCTCGCCGTGTACCACCACAGTATGTAACACCAGATAAAGAGGAAGCTGAAAATGAGTTTGATGATTCTGATGGTTTTGATGATGTGGAGGAGAGATTTCAGCCTGGGCATGATAGGAGGCCTAATAGGAGGTTTGATAGGAGGAATGATAGGAGGGATAAATGGTTTGATGATAGAGGTGCATTTGATGCCAGAAGAGGGGATTATGATCAGAGAGGATATGGTAGGCGAGGAGATGTAGATGGTGATCTAGGTAGCATCAAGATCAAGAACATTCCAAGGCAAGAATGATCTTGAAGCTTATTTAGAATGGGAAAAGAAAATAGAATTGATTTTCAACTGTCATCACTACTCAGACAAGAAGAAGATCAGTCTAGCAGCAATTGAGTTTACCGATTATGCTATGATTTGGTGGGATCAGCTTGTCTCTACTCGGAGGAGAAACTATGAGAGATCGGTTCAAACATGGGCAGAACTTAGGGGTCTCATGAGAAAGAGGTTTATACCCAGCCATTACTATAGGGAGTTGTATCAGAAACTACAACATCTGTATCAGGGGACCAAAAGTGTTGAGGACTATTACACAGAGATGGAAGTTGCCATGATCAGGGCAAATGTAGTTGAGGATGCATAAGCTACTATGGCACGGTTTCTAGGGGGCTTGAATAGAGATATTGCAAACATGGTGGAGTTGCATCATTATGTTGATTTGGAGGATATGCTTCACATGGCTATCAAGATAGAAAGGAAACTCAAGAAAAAGTCAACATCCAGATTTGGTACTCAGGCTACTTCTGCATGGAAAGGGAAATGGGTTCCGAATGAAAAGCGAGATGGAGGTTTTGACAAGCCTAGAGGCGAATTCAGTGGAGGCTTTAATAAGCCTAGGGCTGAACCTAGTGCCAAGGGTAAAGAGGCTGCAGAACCGAGCAAAACTAGACCAAAACCTGAGGGTGCAGCTGCTAGAACTAAAGATGTCAAGTGTTTCAAGTGTTTGGGCATGGGACACTATGTTTCACAATGTCCCAATAGGCGAACCTTAGTGATTGATAAAAAGTGATCTTTTGGAAAGTTTTACATTCATGACGAATTCTTATTTAAAGTGAACAGGTTGTGTGTTCCTGCTTGTAGTATGCGTGAGTTGCTTGTGAAGGAAGCGCATGGGGGAGGTTTGATGGGGCATTTTGGGATTACTAAGACTTTAGCTATTTTACATGAGCACTTTTATTGGCCTAAAATGAAACGTGATGTTGAGCGTATTTGTGATAAGTGTCTCACATGTAAGCATGCTAAATCTAAATTAATGTCACATGGTTTGTATACTCCTTTGCCTGTACCTAGTGAACCCTGGGTTGATATATCGATGGATTTTGTGTTAGGTTTGCCTAGGACAAAGAGGGGAAGGGATTCAATCTTTGTTGTAGTTGATAGGTTTAGTAAAATGGCTCATTTCATTGCATATCATAAAACCGATGATGCTACAAACATTGCAGATTTATTTTTCAGAGACATAGTGCGACTCCATGGTATACCTATGAGTATTGTATCTGATAGAGATGTTAAGTTCCTTAGCCATTTTTGGAAGGTCTTGTGGGCTAAACTAGGCACCAAACTATTGTATTCTACCACATGTCATCCACAGACTGATGGACAAACAGAGGTAGTTAATAGGAATTTATCTCAATTATTGCGCACTATAGTTGGCAAGAATTTGAAGAGTTGGGAAGATTGTTTTCCATTTATTGAGTTTGCATATAATCGTAGAATTCATTCTTCTACATCATTTTCACCTTTTGAAATTGTTTATGGTTTTCAGCCACTCACTCCATTGGATTTGTTACCTTTGCCTGTTGATGAGCATGTGGGGCTAGATGGAAAAAGGAAAGCCGATTTGGTGAAGCACATACATGAGAAAGCAAGAGAGCAAATACAACGAAAGAATGAGCAATATGTTTCTCATGCTAATAAGGGAAAAAAACATGTGGTATTTCAGCCTGGAGATTGGGTTTGGGTACACATGCGCAAGGAGAGATTTCCTGAACAACGTAAATCTAAGCTACAACCGAGAGGGGATGGTCCATTTCAAGTTTTGGAACGGATTAATGACAATGCATACAAGCTGGATTTACAAGGTAAGTATAATGTGTCTGCTACATTTAATGTTTCTAACTTAACTCCTTTTGATGCAGGTACAGATTCGAGGTCGAATCCTTTTCAAAAGGGAGGGGATGACATGATCCAGGCCGACAACAAACCAAAGGACGCATTACAAGTACCAGAAAGGCCAATTACGAGGCAGAGGACCAAAAGACTCAGAGAAGCAAATGGCAGGATTAGTTCAGAGTTTTATGGCCGACTGCAACAAACAAATAGAGATGATGCATGGGCTTCGATGGAAAGGGCCCAAAACCATTTCACTTGGCCCAAATCAGTTTAGAATAAAGCTTCCTAGGCATTTGAGAGACTTAAAGACTTGATATTTGTGTAATTTCATTTTTAGGGGCATTGTTGTCTTTATGCCTTTAGGGTTTCTTTTTGTAACACTATTTAAGCTTACTTTCTTCTTCATTTGAAGGGACGAACGAATTTGTAAACTCAAAAGCTTAAAGCTTTGGCTATGGCCGAATTATTGTAAGGGAGGGATTCCCCTTTCAAGTTTGAATCGACTTATCTAAGTTTGGCACACTTAGTGGCGTCTCCATTGCTAGCAAAACACTACAAGGATTCATCTAAAGGTTCTCAAGGGCAAGTTCTTTGTGGGTCTTCTTTTTGGCATTGGAAGGGTTTGTTTCTACAAAATCATATTCGCGGTTCTTGGGGTTCGTCTGTTTTTGCTTAGGGTTTGCTTGGATTTCGAATCCAAGTGGGTTTCTTGTCACAAGGGGTTTATGGAAAGTGGCGTGGAGAGTTTAAAAGACAGCAACACGAAGTAGCTTAGTGGGCGTGAAGCAGCTCAGTTGGCGTGAAGGCTGGAAGTTGAATGGGATTTGCGTGAGTGGCCAGTTGTTCTCAGTTTGTTGGCTTGTGTGTGGGGCGTTTAAGATTTAGGGGACGTGTTTTGCATGAATGGGCCGTTGAGGGAGTGGTTATTTTGTGTTTTTATCTGAATGAGCCAGGGTTAGAAAGATGGGGTGAAGGCTTCTTTTTATAGGCAAAGGTTGGGGGTTGTCCTTGTGTGAAAAGGGAAGGACTTTTGTAATTATTAGAGTATCTTTTAATTAGTGTGTCTTAAGGAAAATTCTCTTTAATTAGGGATGTGATTTGGTTTGATTAGATTTGATTTAATTTAATTAGGGATGTGTTCTGGTTGTCTTTCATTATTTATTTCGTTTTTTTTTTCTTTTTTTTTTGGTTTTTTTTTCTATGTTTATCCTCTAGAGTTACCGTCCAAGCCTTAGGGTTTTTTTTTATGATGGTTGCCATCCAAGGTGAAGAGGAGAGGCCTAGGGTTGCCGTCCAAGAGTCTTTCATTGTTGATGATTTGGTCCCTTTTTTATAATGTCTTGAAGGGATCTCCAAATAGGGAAACAAATCATGTTGATTTGGGGAATATATTCTTAAAATATTTTGGGAATAAAATCTCTTAAAATTGGTGATGAGAATATCCCAAATCTTGTTAAATTGGATGGGATCCCAAAATCTTGTTAAATTGGATAGTGTTGATGTGGGGATTTTGGCATATGAATTGCATTGGGTTTTGGGCGTGTGGATGGGCCGAAATTGAAGGGTGCAAGGGCGTGTATGGTGGGTCCGAGGCTAAGGTTTTGAAACAACGACTGACTGAGCGAATCCGAGGCTGGCTAGCGAGTCTGAATTTGATGAGGTGCTAATTTTGGATGTTTTCTTTCCTTCCGGCATTTATTTTTCACAACTTCCATAACTTTTCAAGTAGTGCCTCCATACGAGGCTCATCATCGGGCTCATGCAAAAATGCAATGCCTACAGTCACCCTCACTTTGATGGGGTTTGTTCAGTGTGTGACAGTGAAAACCCTATCAAAGTCATGCATGCATTTTTACTTACCTAGTTCGTTCACCGTCGCCAGACTTACCTATTGTTTCGCTGCTTTTGTGAGATGCTTCGATCTCTGGGATTCATTCCGAACCCACTCCAGGTGTGAGATGCTTCGATCTCTGGGATTTATTCCCGAACTGACGGCGAGGTGCTTCGACCCCTGGGCTTCATTCCAGAACTATTCCAGGTGAGAGATGTTTCAATCTATGGGATTTATTCCCGAACTGAATTAAGTTGATGGCGAGGTGATTCGACCTCTGGGTTTCATTCCCGAATCCATTCCAGGTGTGAGATGCTTTGATCTCCAGGATTTATTCCCGAACTGACGGCGAGGTGCTTCGACCCCTGGGCTTCATTCCCGAAACGTGCTGGGTGTGAGATGCTTCGATCTCTAGGATTTATTCCCTAACCAAGTTGAGTTGATGGCGAGGTGTTTCAACCCATAGGCTTCATTCCCAAACCATACTGGGTGTGAGATGCTTCGATCTCTGGGATTTATTCCCGAACTGAGTTATATTGATGGCGAGGTGATTCGACCCATGGGCTTCATTCCCGAACCATGCTGGGTGTGAGATGCTTCGATCTCTGGGATTTATTCTCGAACTGACGGTGAGGTGCTTCGACCCCTAGGTCATCATTCCCGAACCGTGCTGGGTGTGAGATGCTTCGATCTCTGGGATTTCTTCCCATACTGAGTTGAATTGATGGCGAGGTGCTTCGACCCCTGGGCTTCATTCTCGAACCATGTTAGGTGTGAGATGCTTTGATTTCTGGGATTCATTCTCGAACTGACGGCGAGGTTCTTCGACCCCTGGGTTTCATTCCCGAACCGAATGGGTGATAGCGTTTTGGTCCATCTACGTGACTTTTCGATCCACTATGGAGTTTTTTCCATGATGATGAGGTGCTTCAACCTCTGAGATTCATTCCCAAACTGTTGATAATGTGGGCCTCCCCCTAGGATCCATTTTGAACTGTCGAACTTGATGGCGGTGAGGCACTTTGACCCCTGATCTGTCCTCATTCTCGAGGCTCTTCTCCATTATTGGAGTTGCTCGTCCTCGCCTCATTTTCTTTTTCTTCAAAGCCTGCGAATATAAAACAAAAATTGTGTGTATGCTACATGTATGCATGTATGCATAGATGTATTCCCTATTGATGGGGTTTCTTTGTCCTATTGGCTTGATGTCATCCTTGGTTAGACATTCATTGCGCTAGAGGTTTTTCCTTCACCCCTTTAGGGATCCTCTTGGTCTTTGGTGCCTTTTTGCCTATACAAATCTTTGGTCGCCCCATTGGCCTGCTTAATGTTTCCTTCTGCCAATTCTCCTCTGGTGATTGCTTAGTTCTCTTTGGTCTCATGGCTCAAGGTCCTGTCGTGTCCCTTATTCGCGGGGTGGTAGACTGGTCATCTCCAAACCTGGCTCAGCTTTCTGCTCTCCGCTACCTGCACCAGGTCAAGGTGGATTACGCCTTTTGAAAGCGGCCTCATCCTTCTGGGATATTGAAAATCATGTCTTTCGATTCCCAGATTTCGAAATATGCCCTCTCCCTGAGGAGTTTGCTGCCATCCTCGGCTTGCATTTTTCTCCTACTACCCTTCTCGGATACTGAAAATCATGTTTTCCGGTTCTCGAAGCTTTCCTTTGCTATCCGGAAGATAGGGAAAAGATACTGCCTTGTGCTTTTTCCATTGAGTTGCAGATACTTTCTATCTTTTGCCTAAGCTGTCCTTTTGGATCTTCAACTTAGCGGATTGCTCTATCTTGCATGAGTCACCTTTTCAGGTTTTCAACTCAGCGAGCTAAAAAAATTTGTTTTTTTTTCCTTTCTTTTTTTTTTCTCTTTTTTTCTTTTTTTTAGATCTTTCCTCATTCTCGAGGCTCTTTGCTCGTCCTCATTCCCGAGGTTTTTCTCCATTCTTGGAGTTCTTCTCCTAGATCTTTGACCTTGGTCCAACATCTAAGAAATAAAAGACGTTATTTATAATTACTTGACTATAATATTTCTCGGTTAGTTGGGATTTATGCAATCTATGAACATTTTGAACATTTGTTTCAATAAAGACGTTTGCATTACTTCTTAGTACATATGTAGGAAATAAACCGCACTACAAGGGTACCTCTGTCGCTAATTGTTCCTCAAGGATTTTACAATTAGCCATTTTTCTTGCTCACTCATGCTCTATATTTTGCTTGGGTTTTCCTTTGCTGATTTTCAACTCAACGAGCCTTTCTTCTTTTTTTATGCAAAGTATTGTTTCAGCCTGTCCACGTTGATGGGCTCGGTGAACTCGTTCCCTTCCAAATCTGATAGTCTCACTGCCCCATTCTCCATCACATTTTTGACTAGGTAGGGCCCTTCCTAATTGGGCCTGAACTTTCCCCTCAGGTCCCTTATCAGTGGCTTCGAATGCTTGAGCACTAGATCACCTTCTCTGATCTTGATGGGGCGCACCTTCTTGTTGAATGCCCTGGCCAACCTTTTCTGGTACAGCTGCATGTGGTACAAGACCTTTATCATTTTCTCATCCAGTAATGCTAGCTGTTCGAACCTCTGCGAGGCCCATTCCTGCTCAGGCAATCCTACCTCTGCTAGTACCCGTATTGACTTTATCATCATCGCCCCCAGCGCTTCGGGTCCTATGGCCAAATACAACACCAAGGGTTTTCCCGGCCTTGGAGATTTCAGGACGGGCGGTTTAACCAAGTATTCTTTGATTTTTTCAAAAGCTTCTTGACATTGCGTATTCCACTCCACAGGCTGGTCCTTCCTTAATAGCTTGAAGATGGGCTCACATACTAATGTTAGCTTGGCAATGAATCGACTAATATATTGGATTTTCCTGAGAAAAGCTCTAAATTATTTTTTTTCCGGTACGGGCATCTCGGTGATTGCCTTGATCTTTTTAGGGTCCACTTCTATCTTTCCCATTCCTACCGTATGCCCTAACAACTTTCTTGATGTTACTCCAAACACACACTTTTTTTGGGTTGAGTCGGAGGTTGTACTTATCGACTATTTGAAGGAATTTCTCTGGTGCTTCTGTATGTCCAGCCTTCATCTCTGATTTAACCATCATGTCATCCACGTATACGTCAATCTCCTTGTGCATCAAGTCATGGAATAATATAGTGGCCATTCGTTGATAAGTGGCTCCCGCATTCTTAAGCCCAAACGACATAACCTTGTAACAATATGTACCTCACTTAGTGACGAAGGAAGTCTTATGCTTGTCTTCTTCGACCATGAAGACCTGGTTATATCCTGAGAATCTATCCACGAACGAGTACATAACAGATAAAGCTGCGCTGTCAACCAACACGTCATATGGGGTAGGGGAAAATCATCATTTGGGCAAGCTTTGTTGAGGTCCCTATAATCCACGCACATTCTGACCTTTCCATCCTTCTTCGGTACCAGCACAATGCTGGCTAACCACTTGGGGTACTTCACCACTTCTAAAAACCCCACATCTATCTGTTTTTGACTTCTTCCCTAACCTTTTCGGCCATTATGGCCTCATTCTTCAGAGCTTCTGTTTCACTGGTCTCATGTTCGGATAAGTTGGTATCATGTGTTGGGCAATACCCCTGTCCACTTCTGGCATGTCTTCATAGGACCAGGCGAATACTTTTGCATATTTTGTTAATATTCTATCTATTTCTTTCCGCTCATCAGAGGTAACCTCACTTGCAATTGTAATTTCCTTGGGGTTTTCACATGTACCAAGATTAAATGCATTTGTCTTTGTTGAGTTAATGTCAAATATGCTCATGTCATGCATGTTATGATGTAGACTAATAGAAAAAGACTCGAACAAGTAAGCAAAATCAATGTCTTTATGATTAATAAATGCACGATTACAATCAAATAAATCAGGAAAATAAAAAAAATCGTAATTTGTAGTCTTGTCTTCTTTTGTCTTCTTGCTTTCTTCGAGCGTCAGATTCTCCAACTGCAGTGGTTCTTTTTCCCATTTATCTTCCTCTTTTTTCAACTTCCTCTGCCTGTGGTTCTTTGCACATCACATCCTTGAAGATCTCGAATCCTGGTACTATGATCCCATGACTTCTACGGGTTCAGGCTCTCCTTGATACCCTGTGGCTTTCACAACGTATTCCATCAGCTTCATCCATTTTTTCTTGGTCTTCGGCACTGCTCGAGAAGTTTTCCCAGAAATCTCTCCCCTGCTCTGTTTCATCTTCACTACTACTATCCCGTATCCCCATGCAAGAAGCTTGGTGGTTGAGAGTTTGGAGGACAAAGCTTTCGGGCAGGCCAGAGTTGATCATGTAGGTGGGTGGTGGAACGGAGTGGTAATTGGGTAGAGAGTTTATGTGTGTGTTGGGTTGTTCTTTTTCTGGGTTGGGTATTTTATGGGTGTCAATAAGGTCTTGGATCTCATGCCTGAGGCGGATGCAGTTGTCAGTTTCGTGACCTTTTTGCTGATGGAAGTGACAGTATAGGTTTAGGTCGAGGTGATTTGGCACAGGGTTTGGAAGTGGCCTAGGTTCTAAAGGTTTTAGGAGTCATTGCCTCTTCATCTTTTCAAACACCTTTTACAAAGGTCTACCAAAATTGGAGAATCGCCTGTTTCTGATAGCGGCGACCTCAGCAGGAGTGGGCTTGGTCCTGAAGGACCCTCCAGTGGTCTTTCTATTCTGGCTGTAAATTTTCTGTTCTCAGATTATTCTTCCTCGATATCCATGACAGTTTCTCTTAACTGTCGAAAGTTGCTAATCATGGAGGTCGTTCTTCTCAGCTTGTTATAAATGGAGGGCTTGGTGCCCTTAATGATCATCTTAATTTGGTTCTTCTCCGAGGGCCGTGTTTGCATCTTCAAGAGCTGGCTTCTCCAGTGATCCACAAAATCTTTGAAGCTCTCTTCTAACTTCTGCTTGGTGTTTTCTAGGTCACGGAGTGACAAGTCTATCTACAGGTCCGTGACATATTGGTTCAGAAAGGCCTCCGCTAATGCCCTCCATTCATCTCTGGTCTTTCTCTCCAGGCCATGATACCATACTTCGGGCTCCCCTTCCAGTGACATCCCAAACATCTTCTGTACCTGGCGTTTCGACAAACCCATTGAACTCATCACTGAAACATATTGTCAGAGATGGACCATTGGATCTCCATTTCCATTGAACTTTGCTATGTCAGACATCTTAAACTGGGGAGGCAGCTGTTCCTCGAAAGTCATCGCATCATAGTCTAACAGATCTTCATGCTTTCCCTTCATCTTGTGGGTAAATGACTCTACTTATTCTCTGAGTTTGTGTAACTCTGCCTGAGACCCGGCTATCCTTCTCGCGGCATATTCAGCCATATCATCATCAAAAATAGGGATTTCTTCGCTCACCATATTCGGAGGCTCCTCACGCCTTCCATCCCTGTTGTTTTTTGTTCCCACTGTGCGGGGTACTGTCAGATTGGCCATAGCGTTGGTCAAAGCTTGTAGTTGCTTGGTAATTTTGGTGATGTTGGTCTCCAATTGATCCATGCGAGAATCTTCACTGCCTGACGCATCCATGGTCGCTAACCTTTTCTTGACAAGTCTTCATTCTTTTCTAACCCAACAGATATCTATGATGGCTGTGAAGAAAAAGGGTCAACATCATGCGTGTATGCATGCGATGCATGAGATGCATGTGGTTATCAAAACAACATATATCCTTCCGACCTTATTCCTCCCACACTCGTGGTAAGTCCATTTCTGCTCTAGGTATGGCTTATTTTATGCACCAATGTGGGGTACATAAAATCGTTATCTCCTACGCTATAGGGGTGAACCTTGGCGACCTCAGTCCCTTTTCGTCAGTAAAAGACAAAGGCCGCCCATTTATAAAATTGGCTAAGCCTATTATGGGGATTGTGTCATTGTCTAGAAACGACGAATTGGGCCCGCGATAATCATGGTTGTGGCGGGGATGGACTTGGAGATATCCAAAAGTATACAAATATGCCATAAAAAGACGTACCCTTCCTGGATGAAAGCCAATGCGGATATCAGACTCATGCATCTGGCATATTCGGATCGTGTTTAGACCTTCTAAGCCCATCAAGGTTTTCATACAAGTTGGTCTGTTATCATTTTAAAGCGTTCAATCAGATTATCGTGAGGTGTAAACTTGTCCCAGTTGAAAAGACCCAATATGTTTATACTTTTGCGATAAGGTGGCTAAATAAATGCAAATGACAGGGGCCCAAACACAAGATGGCCCATCGTCATTTTGAAAACTTTTGGCCCAATCATCATAAGATAAAAACTCGTTCCAGTTTAAGTGGCCCAACAAGTTCGTATCTTATATCGAGAAGTCCAAATGGATCCAAATGATAATCAGCCCAAACACAAGGATATGGGTAGCTTCTATAGGACACATAACTATGGTTCGTATGTGCGCTTACAAAGGTATGGCCAAGGCTCTCATCGGTGAAGGGTTTCCCACAACTAGGTCTCCCCACTCAAGATTTTGAGTGAATAAGTTGAGCACGCCTTTTTTATACCCTAGGATACATGCCAACGAGTGATGGTTATCATCACACAATGATCTGCAGCCTTGAGTGAAATCGACTTCACGATACATGACGCCATCGGGGTAAGAAGGGTATGCAAAATATATGAGACTTGGTTAACCAAAGCCAAAGCCACGGACACTACAAGGCATTATTTCGGGGTCGATTCTCTATCCCCAATGGAGTCGCCATCTGTAGGAACGAAGCGGGGTTTACCGATATGCCTATGATGCTCGGCAACCTCGATACTGTTGGGCTCGCAGCTCGTAGAGAGTACGGATTAGCCCATGGGGGACTAAACCGGAGAATAAATGATTCGCCACCCAGTGTGAACTGGGAAAGATTTAAGGCCGCACTCACCCCTCGCAAGGGAAGACCTCAAACCATTGGGTTTGGAATGGTCCCCTACTTATGCCAATATAATGGACGGGTTCACACAATGGTATAGCCAAGTCTTATGCAGTTCATGCAAGGTAATTCAAATAAACACAAATTTACACACCCATAAACATTAATAGAAATAATAAAAGCATATTAAATTAAGAAATACAAGGTGTGATAACGAAAATTATAATAAACAATCAAAAGCAAAGAAATCATCAATAAATAAATGGCAAACAAGAAGGAGGGTTAATCACGCATATATCAGTATTTACCGTGTGGCACGTGGAGTTGTATCCCAAGTACAGACTACACTACCGTCCATTCGGATTCAGCTACGGAATTTACGTCCGGATTTCCATCCGATATACCACAAGGGATAATAACATACATAATCATCAACAAGAATAAACACAAATAAAGACGAAGTAATAAAATAATGATAAAAAGATAAATAAAAAAATAAAGGAGAAATAAAATAACGATAAATAGATAAAAAAAATAACAACATAAAGGCGAAATAATAAAATAATGATAAAAGTGAATAAATAAATAAAAAGATAAATAACGAAATGCCAAAGAGGAGATGTGGCCAAAGATTTGGCTGTTTTTGATGTAGGATTTCGCATACCCGGCTGGACGTATTTCACGTCCAGCCAGGCGTGCAGCGTCCGGAACTATAGAAATAAATGTGGTAAGGGTGCCCTCAGGTCTTACCTTTTAAGTTGCTTTCTCGGAAGTGTGTTAGGCCGTCGCCGAAAAGATCGCTGGTTTGCTATTTTTGCTTGCTGCTTCGCTATTTCTGCTCACTGTTTTGTTGTTTTCTGGTTGATGTTTTGCTATTTTTTGGTTGCCGTTTTGCTATATTCTGGTTCGCTATTTTGGTTGTTTTATGGATCGCTATTTTGGTTGTTTTTTGCTGCTATTTTTGATTTTTTTGGCTGCTGTTTTTGGTGGCTCCCTTGTTTTGGTTGGTTTGTTGTTGTTTTGGTTTTTCTGCTCACTATTTTCATTGTTTTTGGTGATCCTCGTCGCTGTTTGCTCACTATTTTGCTTCTCACGCTGTTCGCTGGTTCTGTTCTGGTTGTCTTTCTTCTCACGCTGGTCACTGGTTCCGTTCTGGTAGTCCTTCTTCTCACGCTGGTCGCTGGTTCTGTTCTGGTTGTCTTTCATGTTCTACTTCGCTGTTTCTGTTCTGGTTGTCTTTCACGTTCTTTTTTTTTTCTTTGTTTCATTTTTTTTTTGTTTTTTGTTTTCTTTCTCTTTTTTTTTTGTTTTTTTCTGTGTTTGTCCCCTAGGGTTGTCATCCAAGCCTTAGGGTTTTTTTTATGATGGTTGTCGTCCAAGGTGAAGAAGAGAGGCCTAGGGTTGCTGTCCAAGAGTCTTTCATTGTTGATGATTTGGTCCCTTTTTTATAATGTCTTGAATGGATCTCCAAATAGGGAAAAAAATCATGTTGATTTGGGGAATATATTCTTAAATTATTTTGGGAATAAAATCTCTTAAACTTGGTGATGAGAATATCCCAATTCTTGTTAAATTGGATGGGATCCCAAAATCTTGTTAAATTGGAAAGTGTTGATGAGGGGATTTTGGCATGTGAATTGCATGGGGTTTTGGGCGTGTGGATGGATTGCATGGGCTTTGGGCCGTGTGGATGGGCCGAAGTTGAAGGGTGCAATGGCGTGTATGTTGGGTCCGAGGCTAAGGTTTTGAAACAGCGGCCGACTGAGCGAATCTGAGGCTGGCTAGCGAGTCCAAATCCGATGATGAGCTAATTTTAGATGTTTTCTTTCCTTCCGGCAATCATTTTTCGCAACTTTCGCAACTTTTCAGGTAGTGCCTCCATAAGAGGCTCATCATCGGGCTCATGCAAAAATGCAATGCCTACACATTCCATATAGCTCATGATAGTCTTCTAGTTCATCATCATATCTAGTCGACTGAGGATCATCCCAGGTATTTGTTTTGTTCCATTAACCTAATATAACATTTGACAGGTCCAATCAATATCAAAGTCCATGTCTAGTCGAATAAGGATGATCCCTGATATTTATTTATCTCCATCAACATGGTATGACCTTTGATGGGTCCAAACAACATCGATGCTCATGTATGCCTACACCGACCCTAGATGACATACTCGTCAAAATACTCTCTAAGGAAATGACTCATTGACTTAGAGAGTATGAGACAAACTGTACGGGCCAAATTTGGGCCAATGGTATAATTTTCTTTTTACCTAGGCCAATAACAGTAAGAGTCGAAATTCCTTCAAATAGCTTCAAGAACAAAGGCCCGAACCTTTTGCATCTCGCCCATATTCCAGTGAAAGCCCAAGCAGTCCATTTTCTTTCCCCCGAAAAACATCACCTCATTTTCTCCGCACATTCAGCCGACTCATCTCATCACTGAAAGATAAACGCTAAAACGTGTTATGGGTCCCACCTCCATAAATGCAGCCCATGTGCCAACCAGAAAAGAAAATCCTTTACACCAATATAAAGAAGAAGAATTCATAATATAGAGGGATATATATTCATTGAAGTTTAAGTCTTCTAACTCTAACTCTCAGCTCTCTAATACTTGAGCTCTCTAAACCTTTCACCCTCTATACACCGGACCACCGCTCTCATGACAGTCTACAGAGACTAAGGTAATCTAAGACTTTGTTCTTCCTCCACTTTTTACTCACTTTCATTACTGACTTGAATATCGGTGCGCCTACGGCGCTCACCACACCGGTGGGAACGAATTTCCCGCTCACTCTACCTTTGTTTTGCAGGATTGTTAGTGCCTCCAAATTATAAATTCTCGATTGTGGACCTCAGACGAAAATCAGCGTTTACAATTTGATGCCCACCATAGGGCCTTAATGATTTAAAGCAAACAAAGATCTCGGTCTACGATTCCTTTCAACGAAACAACTCCTGGCAGTTACGTCCAGGCCAGTCAAAAATCGAGTGAAATGCTACTTGCTAAATGAGGGCTGTAGTCCATAAGCTTTCGACTGCTCGTCGGAGCCAAGCAAGGTTAAAGTTTAACATATAATCAATATATATAAATTTGTTATTTCAATGTATTATAATCAATCTTTTTAGCAGGGAAATTTACAATGGCACATCCCTTTCGAATATTTAGCACCGACAAAAACATAGATTATTTGAAGTTAGGATTAGTTTAAGCTTGCATTATTAGCTTCTAATTCCTTATTAATTGCTATCTAGTCTTTGGAATATGCTTTGATTTATATAATCTTTTTTATTATATCTACTTTAAACCTACTTTTGAGAAAAGATGATTATTTTTTTTATTATATCTGTCAGTGAAATTAAGTTTATTTTTTTATTTAAATTATGCAAATGAGTTCACTATGAATTTATATGTTTGTTTTTATTTTTTTCATAAATATAACTCTAACTTGATTTTATATTTACAGTTCAATGGAAAAAAGCCTATTCTCAAGATGAGATCGATGAAGTTCGTTCGGATTGGGCATCTTATGTTTCAGGGCCTTATTTATTTTTTTAACCTTGTAGAATTATTGTTGTTTAATAGACATAATTAATAGTTTTCTGCATAGTACTTAAGTTTAGGAAAAATATGTTGGAAGATAATATTTTGTCAATGACTACACTGATAGTTATGAATATTATGTAGGTTTTGTTTCAATTTTCTTATGCAATATTTATCTGCATGACAAATAATATATGACGGCATCACATGAAAAAAATTCAAATCAAATTCCTACCATTATTTGTATTTAAAAAAATATATATTTAAATTTTCATTCCAAAATTCGCATTAAAATGGAAAATTACATTTTTTTTTATTTCCCGTATAAAATTCTTGATAGAAAAAAATCTGTCATATTAATCTATCACGTGTTAATGACATATTTTTATGAAAGAATTATTTCTGTCAAGATTTATTGATAAATAAAATCTGTCAAAAATTTTTAAGAATTCTTGATAGAGAAATAATTTGTCATAAAAATCTGTTAAGAATTTTTGACAGCAAAATGTCTGTCAAGAATTCTTGATGTTGACGGCTGATTTTGGTCTTAGGACAATATTTGAATATTACTCCCGAGATAATCCTCCCTCAATAGTGAATTTGTTCGGTTATGGGGGAACCAAAAGCAAACTTAGCAATAGACAGATAAATACACCAATCGACAAAGAGATTTAACGTGGTTCGGCGGATCGGGTCTAACCTACGTCCACGGGCACAGAACGGGTGATAGTTTTATTATTGAAATATGATTGCTCTGCTATCTCTTTTGTTTACAAGTCTGATGATTATGATTTTGATGCCTCTTACGCACACTCTACCATTCTATTTATAATAGTGTAGAAGTGAGATTCCTTCTCCTACAAGAATTTCCTAGTTGAAACAATTTCATTTTCCCATAAGGATTCCTAGTCAGAAACTACATTCACTTCCTCTATTCTACTAGGACACTTACTTATCAGTTTACCCCATGAAAGTAGGACAACTTGTCATCTTATCCGTAAGAATAGGATATCTTATCTTCTGCAGCATGTCTCGCCATATGCTCGGTCTTCATGAGGTCAGTCATGATGGTCCTTTGAGCTGAGAATGCTGCTATCGATCTGATAATGCTCGGTCATCCGAACCAAAGTGGTTGGTCACCTATCATCAAGTGTTCGGTCTCTACCTGTTGGCTTTATAACACTCATGTGGTCGGGTCGGCATTAATGATTTCGACCGAGAAGGGAATTACCCTTTTTACCCATGCAGTACT
>SKCR01045309.1:0-61046 GCA_019454045.1 Zanthoxylum bungeanum
TCCTAGATCAAATCTCTCACTTTCTCTCTCCCGCTAGCACAAATATTTCTTCTACCCGTTACACTACACTTCTAAAGAAACCTCATTTACATGGAGGGGAATAGGTGAGAAGAGAATACAAAGAAATATGAGATAAGGCTGGACACGCAGGTCCAATTTAATAAATCAAATTTATTACAACAATTTCTAAAATTGCCCCACCCGGTTAATATCCATCCGATATACATTATTGAAACATCACAACCATGTATTCATACAAGCATGTCATCAATCAATCAAATCCAATTAATTAATCTTGATAATTAGTGATCATCCAATGTTCAAACAAATATTTGATTTTGTTCGAGTCAAACTCGTATTGCGAACACGTACTCAAAGTACGATTTCTACTAATTAAATTAAATTACATGATTAAATCCAATTTAATACGTATTTAATTCTAATTCATTATTTAATTCCAAATTAAATATTACACTTTATAAAATAAACCTTTAAACTTAAAATCCAAATTTATCGTTACGGGTCTCAAAGCCCGATTAATATCCAATATTAATTTAATTAAAGTCCAATGGGCTTTTAATTAATTTCTTGAGGCGTGGACTTTTGGTCAACTCGGGTCAAACCCGCAACCAAAGTCCAATCCGGGAGTTACCCCATAAGCCCATAAATTAATTTAGGCCCAATTAAACGTTAAAGGTTCATTAGTCGCATTTGGGCCTTGTGGAAGCGGTTTTGGGCCTAATTGGATCCAACCAATTTTGGCCTAAACCAACTTTGTACAACAAAGTCCAAAAACCCAATAACAACTTTGAAAGCCCAAATCCAATTTTAGCCCAATAATTTAACTTCAAAAAAAATTCCAAATTTTCCAATTAAATACCTAAGTGTATAGCATTATTAATTACCCAAATCAAAGTTTCCAAAACATGAAATTTGTCCAATTAATGATGCTTAACATCAATTAATCATGTCCAACATAATTAAATCAAAATCAAACCCAATTTATACATGCTAAAGTCTCGGCCATAAGGGGAAAAAATGCCCAAATCAAATTCAATCCAATTGAACCCAATCAAACATAAATTCAACATCCCCAAATGATTTCTAAGTCATCCAATGAACAAAAAATCAAAAAAACCAAGACATTAGGGCACTTGCCAAATTCGGCCATCACAAGCAAATTGGGGGAAAAATTGTTCAAACACTTTTCATCAAATGATCTAATCAATCATCAATTAAACAACATTTAAGCATTCTAAATCATACAATTTCATTAAACATGCTCAAAATCAAGTTTACCCAAATTTGTCATGCCCAAAATTTAGGGAAAAATGGATCCAACCAAATTTCATGAAATTGATTATGCACAACATCAATTCAACCTCATTCAAGCATACTATACTAAACAATTTAATCATTTGATGCTCAAATTGAGTTTACCCAAATTAAAGTTTTGGCCAACATTAAGCAATTGGGGAAAATCAATCCAATTAATTTTTTATCAATTGATTACATATAACTCTAATTTATTCATATACAAGCATTCTTAAACAAACAATTTGTCAAAATCATGCTTAAATCAAAAAGCCCCAAATTTGCTCAAGAACCCTAATTCGTTTTATGCAACCAATAGCTCAAGATACCATTGTAGAGTTTCAATCAAGTCCCAAGGATCACAAAACATGCATAAAAACGAGTTGAATACTCAAAGGAGTAAGGCGGAATACATACTCACATTGATCGGTGGATGCAGTTGAAGATGAAAAACGCACTGCTCTCTCCATGAGCTGCGGCAGTGGCGTCCTTGTACTGCAGTGGAGTGCTCGGTTTTGCTCCTCTTTGAACCTCAAAAATCGGCCATGGATGAACACCATTAAAGCTCAAGCTTCAAGCTTCCAAAAGGAATTCCAAGCCACAAATTCGTTTCCCTATCACCTATGTATAACCCAAGGTGTGCTAGCACTTTTCTTCTTCCTTTTATTCTCTTCTTGATTCGGCAAAAAACAGAAAAAAAAAAAGAAGAAATCGGCTAAAACCGTGAGAGAGAGAGAGGAGGGAAAGAGAGAAAGGTTTCCTTGAAACCGTATGCCCTAAAGTTGGAGAGAGAGAAGATAAAGCTTTAATATATATATTTATTACATTTACCAAGTAAATTAAATAAAACATATATATATTACTTTAATTCAAAAATCAAAAGTAAAAGTGAAAAGCATTTAACTTTTCCCAACCACCTTTTAGAATTCACATCAAGTCACTTAATAAAGTGACAACATGTCATGTCACATCACTCAAAGTGACAAGTGATTTGACAATTGATGCGACTAGTGATTTGACGCTTAATGGACTTACGTGCCGCACTCGAATTCGAAATGCAATGCACTCGCAATCACTATCGGGCTCGGGTTCGCTAATTCCAAATTAACAATTTTCCGTCGCGTCGTAATTAAATGATTACGCCTAACGAAATCACTATTCACGTCGCTAACGAATAATTCTAAATTAATTCGTTCGCCCGAATTAAAATCTAATTTTAATTCCGCGTCGAAATCCAATTTCTAATAATATATCAAATATATTATTTTTATCGATTAATTCCAAATTAATCGTTCTCTCTCTTTAATTAATATTTTATCCCAGATAAAATATCTCCGCAATTAATCCCAGATAATTTTCTCTCTTCTAAGTAATCCCAGATTAATTAAGTGCGAGTTATACATCATCGGTGAATCTTCAGGAAGCGACCCATGAGATCTCCGGATATGTTGGTAGTAAATACGGTCGTCGGATTATCCGAACACGTAAGTACCTCGTACTACGTTTATACCGATTTACAAGACAAGGTTGGCTTCTAGCAAAGCGCCATGCCTACCCAATTCTCCAGAAATATTCTTACAGGAATATATAGACCTGTATCAAGCGTAGTATACCGTAGTATTGTGTATACGGCCCAGTATCGGATAGTCACGTGCTAGGGCTGGGGCTGGATAAGTGTCTACCCCGTCCGAAGCACATGTCGGATGTCTGGTAAACTAGTCTCTATAATCGGATATGCATGAGATTGTAATAAATCCCGATGGATGCGCACCACTTAAGAGCACTAGTACCGTATCCTGCGTGACATCATCTCCAATATGACTGAAGTGATACTTCCGTCTTGACATCACACCCAATACACTACGACTCTCTGATAAACCCAGATTGGAGTACGCAGAACCGGTTAAAGCCCTGTACCACCAAGACCAAAGTCTATCGATTATCGTAAGTATTAGCGATGTAAGTCTCAGGTTAAGACTACCACACCTACCTTGATTTCGGCCTCCCATAGACACATAGTCATAATACCAATGGGATTCCGAGGGGTCTATCCAGAGCGAAGCTGTTTCCCGTACCATCGGTGAAACACGACTCCTATCGCACTTGCATAAGTATCCAATACTTATATATATAAGAACTATGCCGTGTGTCCCTCACAACGCGCACAAGTGCAATACTAGCCTATTCCGCATTATTGATGTCCTATCTCGATAATACTCCGGCTAGGGATATTTAATGATTAATCCTTCATGGACTGATACTGTCTCATATCATCTCAATCCAGGAACTAATCATATGGACCTCTCTTCATTTATATATCTATGGTGATTTAATCACAAATGATGAGAGTGCAATTTCCTTGTCACATAGTTAATTTGCTACAACAACACAATGATCTGTGCAAATAGTGACGCTATGGGTCATTTTATCCAACAGTATGTTGTGGCTGTGGAATAAAATGAGAGACGTGTCAACTCTCGCGGTATATCGGATGGAAACCCAGACATAAATTTCATAGCCAATTCCGAATGGACGGTTGTAGACAACAGAACCTGGGCGACGGTGTTCTAGGCTCGCGGCCTAGTTGGGAAGTACGAAATAACATGGAGTCGCCACCCGGTGTGAACCGGGACAAAGATTTAAGGCCGCACTCACCCCTCGCAAGGGAAGACCTCAAACCGTTGGGTTGGGAATGGTCCCTTACTTATGTCACTTGTGATGACATAATTTGTGCAATGAACTAACCAAGTCTACTCAATAATCATGCTCAAGGGTACTTAGATCTAACATGCTTTCATTCAAATAATTCCACGCAATGTAACACAACGAGCATATTGAATCATTAAAGCAACATGTATAAATCATTATCCTAACACATCATAAACTAATAATATGCATAAGGAACAACCTAAATATGCTTTAACAAATAAATAACAACTAAATTATACCATGCTTTAAATAATAAACGAATAACCTAAAGACTATAACATGCTCAAATACAAATTTGGATGAGACGAGATATGTGTATCTTAAGTGGTACGTGGCATTGTATCCCGAGTGCAGACCACACTACCGTCCATTCGGAATCGGCTATGGAATTTATGTCCGGGTTTCCATCCGATATACCACAAAAGGGAACATATATCCCGCTCATCCAACAATCACATCATGCCTCAAATGACTCTCATGCAATTATATATCAAAAAAAATAAAAAAAAATAAAGAAGATAAGTAAAAAGGGTGCCCTCAGGTCTAACCTCTTTTGTCGTCTAAGAAAGGGCGTTACAACGTCCGTTGGAGGGAGATTGATCCGATGCTTTTCTGATTGTCTACTCAATGTCTTTCCTCGCTGCTTTGATGCTCGGGCTGTTGTTTCAAGTCCGTTTCGCTGCTGTTTCACTGCTACGTTTCAGGTCACTGTCTTGGTGATTTAGTGGACTGTTTTGAGTGATTTTGAAGGCTTAGGGGGGTGCGTTTGTAAGGATTTTTTAGGGAACTTTATGGAGGTTTTTGGGATGGTGTTTAGGTGATTTTAGGACTGTTTTTTGGGCTAAGGACGCAAGAAAAACTGACCATAACAGAAGGTGAACTGCGGCAGTTCACAGGTGCAGTGGGGTGTTTTCAGGGACTGTTTTGGGGCTGCGAATGGGGCTGTGTTTGGAGGGTGTTTAGTGCGAATTTAGGGCTGTGAATAAGGTTTATTTGAGGGTGTTTTAGGGCTGTGGCCTAATAACTTGGTTTCTCCAACCTTGAACCAACCCACACGAGATTTACACTTACGCTCATACAGGGCCTCGAAGGATGCCATCCAAATACTAGAATGATAGCTATTATTATAAGCGAATTCAAACAATGGTAGATGTTTGTCCCAACTTCTCTAAATGTCCAAAATACAAGCCCTCGGCATATCCTCCAAGGTCTGGATGGTACGCTCAGATTTCCCATCTGTCTGGGGGTGTAAAGTGTTGGACAATTATGACACATAGCAACACTATTTGTAAAAGACATTGTGTTTTTGTACAAATTAAATATGTGACAAAGGAAATTGCTATTTTATCATTTTGTAATTAGATTACTTGGATATATATAAATGATAAAAGTCCATATGATTAGTACCGGATTAATAAGATATGAGACATATTAATCCATGAACGGTTTAATCATTAAATATCCATAGTCGTAGTATTATCGAGACTGGACATCGATAATGTGGAATAGGCTAGTATTACACTTGTGCATTTTATGAAAGGTTAACGGCATAGTTCTCATATATTTAGTATTGGATACTTATGCAAGTGTGATAGGAGGTGTCTATGGGAATCCGAATCAGGGTAGGTGTATGTGGTCTTAACTTGAGACCTGCATCACTATACTTGTGACAATCAGTATATTTTGGTTTTGTTCCTCCAGAGCTTTAACAGGTTATAAGTACGCCTCTTCTAGTTATACTGAGAATCGTAGTGTATTGGGTGTGATGTCAAGATGAGAGTAACACTTCAGTCATATGGAGATGATGATCACACAGGGATACAGAACTAGTACTCTTAAATGCTGCAGCTATCGGGATAATATGACTAGGTCATGAGTATCCGACTACAGAGACTAGTTGCTAGTGATTCGATATATGCTTCGTACGGGGCAGACACAATTCTAGCCCTATACCTAGCATGTGCCATCCGATACTAGATCATATTACGCAACACATTATATATTACGCCTGATATAGATTATATATTCCTAGTTGAATATTTCTGGAGAATTAGGTAGGCACGGTGCTTTGCTAGAAGCCAACCATGTCTTGTAAATCAGTGAGAACATGATAAGGGGCACGCATGTGTTGGATAGTCCGACAACCATATTTACTGCCAACATATCCAGGAATCTCTTGGGTTTTTAATTCAAACGAACGAATTAATTTGGAATTAATTCGTAGCGACTTCCGTAATAATTTTTTGAGGCTTACTTATTTAATTAAATTATATTTAATTATTTAGCGATGGAAAATTCATTTAGTTGGATTAAACGAACCCGTGCCCAAAGCTTAGTTGTGTGTTGAAGAGATTCAACATGGATCAGTCTAAGAGGGGGCTGCTTCCAGTGTCACATAACGTCTCCCTATGGGTATCGTCAACGACATGGTGTCGATTATGATGAAACGTTTTCACCTGTTGCCATGACTAAATCCATTCAGATAATACTTGCTATTGCTGCATATTTCGATTACGAAATATGGCAGATGGACGTCAAAATTACTTTCCTTAACGGAAACCTTTTAGAGGATGTTTATATGCAACAACCCGACGGTTTTGTCGTGCCAAAACATGTAAACAAGGTTTTCAACTTAAATCGATCCATTTATGGACTGAAGCAAGCATCGCATTCTTGGAACCAATGTTTTGATGAGATCATAAAAGAATATGGTTTCATTCAAAACGAAGATGATTCTTGTGTATATAAGAAGGTTAGTGGGAGCGTACTGACATTCATTATCCTATATGTTGATTATGTATTGCTTTTAGGCAATGATATTCCCATGCTACAATTGGTGAAAGCTTGGCTTTCATTAAAATTCTCCATGAAAGACCTGGGAGAAGCAGCTTATATTCTAATTTGGAAACGTGTGGGGCCCACATGACACATGTCATATTATGCATTATTTAATTCTAATGCATTGCATGGAGATAGTGTACAATGCACTCAATGGTTTTGCATGAAAATTGAGTGTTTGACACTCTAAGCCATTGCATGATTTGTGTCATAAGTTTATTATTAATTTAATAAATATTATGGCATAAATATAAATTGATTTTTTGTAACAAAATTTTTTTTTTGAACTCTCTCATCTCTCTCACGCCAAAACAGTGGCTGTTCTTCACTGGTTTTGAACCAGTTTGGGCGTGAACAATAGGGAAGCAAGAGTGGATTTTCATGGTGAAAATTCAAGTGCTAGCACACTTACAAGTCTTGCGAAGGTGGTAGGGAGGTTCGACCATGAGCCGGGATCCATCCAAAGAAGCTAGGAGCTGCGTTTCTCATCTCAAAATTCTGTTTTTGGAGGCAGTGGACTGCATGCAGTAAGCTTACATGGCAGTGCGTTTTTTGGGTTCATTTGTCTTCAAATCGACTCTACCAACCAATGTAAGTATTCCGCTATCTTCGTTGGTGTATTCACGCATTATTTCATGTCTTGTTTGATCATGGGACCTTAGAAAAACTTAACACTAATTACCGAGAACAAAAGCATCTAAATTGGGTTTGATTTTAATAAATTGTATTGGACACTATTTAATGTTAAAGTGCATGATTAATTAGGCTAATTGATGTTTTAGAAATGTTAATTGGATAATTAATTGTGTATTACACTTAGGTTAATTAATTATGGAATTTGGAATTTTATAAGTTAATTAATTGGGCTTATTTTGGAAATTGGGCCTTAAGGTTGTAATTGGGCTTTTGGCTTGGTTGTACCAAGTTAGGTTTAGGCCAATTTGGTTGGATCCAATTGGGCCCAGAACCGCATCCATAAAGTCCAATTATGACTTAATGGACCTTAATTATTTAATTGGGCCTAATGGGCCAAAATTAATTTAAAGGCTTATGGGGTAACTCCCGGATTGGATTTTGGTTATCAGTTTGACCCGAGTTGACCAAAAGTCCACGCCTTAAGAAATTAATTAAAAGCCCATTGGACTTTAATTAAATAAACATTAGATGTTAATTGGGCTTTGAGACCCATTGCGATTAAATTTGGAATTTAAGTCGTAAAGGTTCATTAAATAAAGTGTAATATTCAATTTGGAATTGAATAGTGAATTAGTATTAAATACATGTTAAATTGGATTTAATGTTGTAGTTTAATTTAATTCAAGAATTCGTACTTTCAGTACTTATTCGCAAAACGAGTTTGACTCGAGCAAAAAATCAAATCGTTGTTTGAACATTGGATGAGCACTAATTATCAGATTAATTAATTGGATTAGATTGATTGATAACATGCTTGTATGAATACATGGTTGTGATGCATGAATAATGTATATCAGATTGATATTAGTCGGGTGGGGCAATTTTGGAAATTGTGTAATAAATTTGATTTATTAAATTGGACCTGCGTGTCCAGCCTTATCACCTCTATACTCTTTGTATTCTCTTCTCACCTATGCCCCTCAATGTAAATGAGGTTTCTTTAGAAGTGTAGTGTAACAGTTAGAAGTAAATACATGTGCTAGCTTTGGAGAGAGAAAATGAGAGATTTGATCTAGGATCAATGTAAAGTATCCATCCGCATATCATTATTATTTTATTTTCATACTCGCTTTATTATGTGTTTAGAATGCATGTTTAAGGGTGTATGATGATGAGACATTAACAAAGATAATTGAATTGGTAGCCAATTTGCATGCGAAAAACCCTCATCAAATATCATGCGTTTTTCCTTCCTTGAGTGATTCTTACTCAAGATCCGAGATTGGCATGGTTGTGTTGGCCAAAGTCAAGCCCTTGTCCGTCGAAGATGTGTTGAATCACGAAGGCTTTGTTCCATATCAGTGTCTTGTCCAAGTTGTGGTTTGTTGGCCAAAGTCAAGACCATTTCTTGTCCATCGACATTGATTACGAAGCTTTCCATGGTCAATGGGTCGCGCTTGACTGGGATCACTAGGTTTGTTGTGCAAAGCCAAGGCTTAGTTGATTCAGAGGAAAAAGGTTAGGTAATACATTGGATGTATTGGCATATATAATATATGTTTAGGATTTGGATATCCGCCTACTGGATCTAGGAATTGGATGAGATCCAATTGATCTTCGAGATCTACCTAGTTAATTATCATACAATTTGTTGGCCAAAGTCAAGATGTGTGATATTTAACGGGATCCTAGCCCACTAGGAAACACGGTTTCCCGAGTACTCGACAGAGGGTTAGAGGCTCGCCGAAAAATAGTGGGAGGCAAGAATTTAATTTGCAATACTCGTTCAATTACTCGCCATACGCGCTCATTCAAATTATTTCGTCGTTAGATTAAATGTTAGTTGGACTAATATTTAAATTGTTGTTTTAATAATCAGTTGGACTGTATTATATTTGATTATATATAATTGGATTATATTAATCAATATATTTGAATTAATTAATTTCAGTTTACAGTTGATTTTATAGTTGGACTACAGTAATCAATGTAATTGAGGTTAATTAATTTAGATTATATTTGATTATATAGTTGGACTATTATAATCATTATAATAAATAGTACCACAAATCGTTGATTAAATAGTGGACTATTAGAATCAAGATATAAAATGAAAGATTAGTGTTTAAGACATAATCCTGGGTGAAAATGTATTTAAACGACTTTAATTTTCAAATTGGGAATAAATTTCAGGATGGTCCTGAAAAAATAATAAGTTATTTTATTTGATAAAATAACGTATTATGCGTAAGCCCAGAGTTAAGCAAATAGTAGAGCATAATCTTTGGAAGATCTGTAATGATAACTTAAGTGCTTAATCCATTATGTTTGTCATAATTATGTTCACAGCTAGTATTAAAATTGGATTTTAGATACTTAGTGCGGTACATAAAATATATATATTGATGTTCAGAATCTATTTTGAACAGGATACTGACTTCAATTGAGATTATCTCTGCGAATTGAAAACGGGACGAAAGTCGCTGTTTTAACCGTAGATATATGTATTTAGGAACTACCTTCGGGTTAGTACTTAAATTTAGAAACTGTTATAATGTAGCTAGTTTGACTAAAACATTATCTCTATATCGCGTATAACCCGCTGCGGGGGTACCTTTATATTCTAGAACACTAAAGTGTTTCATTATATAAAGATGATATTGAGATAAACACATTAGATGTGAATAACAGGATTTATATTTTGAATATAAATAATATCTCAAATATATAACATGAAAAATAAATAGCTCAAATTGATTTGATCAGTTAAAAACTTAATTGTGGCATAGTTGTCAGGGACACTGATAAACAAGAATCGTATATCCGCACTTTTGAAGAGCGGATACCAGGACTGATTTGATTCCATTCAAATAAAGTCTACGAATCTAGTCTATTTGGGCAAAGTGCCTAAAACACTATTTACTTGGTAAAAGTGTAACTGCCACCGATCTGTTAGCCCTACTTCATAGTGAAGCAAGTGGGCCCATGTCTAGCTAGGCTAGATATGGATATGAATATTTTGTGACCTGTACGGATGTGGCATCGCGTATGGTTATGTGTTTCTTTTGAAACACAAATCGGAAACTTTTAGAGTTTCGACACGAAATAGACAAATAGATCGGCTAAAGTATTAAACCGTCATGGTAAGACTGTAATGAATAATACTTAAACAATAAGTTTCTAGTATATTTGAAAGAGTATAATATTCTTTCAAATAAGGACTCCTCCCGGAACACGTCAGTTTGATGGTGTGTCCGAACAGATTAACCGAATTTTGTTAGACATGATAAGGTTAATCACGAGTCGCTCTGAGCTACCATTTCCTTTCGACGGATATGCTAAACAGTGCAAGAACTTATTTTGAATAAGGTTCCATAAAATCTTTTGACAGATTACATATTAGATATGAACGGGAGAAACCGGGGGTTCTCATTCCTGATAATTTGGGTATGCTAGGCATATTGTTTGGATGATACCAACTAAACCCAAATAGGATAAGTGCCAAATGTAGGTCATCCTAGGATACCGTAAGTATTTGTACTTAACACACCTCACAAGAGAACAATTAGATTGTTGCTCACCAACGCTTTTTTCCTTATGAATACCGATATGCAGTGGTAAGTGGGAGATAGTATACTCGATGGAATCGGAGTAATACTGTTCAAGCACCGAATCTTAATGGAACAAGCACAAATATTTCATCAAGGATAGACTATGTTGGTTAAAATCTAGGTCCCAAGATCATACAAGCATGAAAACATGCGTGAATACACCAACGGAGGTAGCGGAATACTCACATCGATCGGTTGAGTCGATTTGGAGACGAACGAAGGCCAAAACGCACTGCCAAGGCGCATGAACTGCAGCAGTCCACTGTCTCCAAAACAGAAATTTGAGATGCGAAACGGAGCTCCTAGCTTCGTCGGACGGATCCCGGCTCATGGTCGAACCTCCCTACCACCTTCGCAAGACTCGTAGTGTGCTAGCACTTGAATTTTCACCATGAAAATCCACTCTTGCTTCCCTAAATTCACGCCAAAATGGTTTCAAAAACAGTCCACTTTTTGCAGTTTTGGGCGTGAGGAAGAGAGAAAATGAGAGAGAAGAAATGTGTTAAGTTGTTTAGAAAGTGTAAATGTTTGGTTTATATATTTTCCAAAATATTTAATGATTTACCAATTAATTTTCCAAAAGTCAAATGGTAAATCATTTAATTGATTTCTAAAATCAATTCATTTACCAAACATTCCACCACTCACTAACTCACATCTAGTCACATCTCTCATTCAATCAATCACATCAATCAATCACATCACTCAAAGTGACATTTGATTTGACGCTTGATGTGACGAATGATTTGACGCTTGATGCGACTTGCGACGCCGCACTCGAATTCGAAATACGAATGCGCTCGCAATCACACTCGGGCTCGGGTTCGCTAATTCCAAATTAACGATTTTTCCGTCGCGTCGTAATTAGATGATTACGCCTAGCGAATTCACTATTCACGTCGCTAACGAATTAATTCTAAATTAATTCGTTCGCCCGAATTAAAATCTAATTTTAATTCCGCGTCGAAATCTAATTTCGTTTAATATATCGAATATATTAATTTACCGATTAATTCCAAATTAATCGTTATCTCTCTCTAGACGATATTTTATCCTAGATAAAATATCTCCGTAATTAATCCTAGATTAATTTTCTCTCTCTTCTATATATCCCAGATTATTCAAGAGTGCGAGTTGTGCGTCATCGGTGGATTATCGGGAAGCGACCCATGAGATCTCCGGATAAGTTGGCAGTAAATACGGTCGTCGGAGTATCCGAATCACGTACGTACCAAGTACTACGTTCTACCGATTTACGATTTACAGACAAGGTCGACTCCTAGCAAAGCACCAAGTCTACCCAATTCTCCGGACATATCCATCTAAGAATATTAAGATCTGTATCAAGCGTAGTATACGATTGTATTGTGTATATCGGCCCAGTATCGGATAGTCACGTGCTAGGCCTGGGGCTGGATAAGTGTCTGCCCCGTACGAAGCACATGTCGGATGTCTGGTAACTAGTCTCTATAATCGGATATACATGACCTTGTCATAATATCCCGATGGCCGCGCAGCACTTAAGAGCACTAATACCGTATCCTGCGTGACATCATCTCCACTATGACTGGAGTGATACTTCCGTCTTGACATCACATCCAATACACTACGATTCTCAATATACCCGGCATTGGCGTACACAGAACCGGTTAGAGTCCTAGACGACCTCAACTAAAGTATATTGATTGTCGTAAGCATTAGCGATGTAAGTCTCAGGTTAAGACTATACACACCTACCTTGATTTCGGCCTCCCATAGACACATATTCATAATACCAATGGGATTCCGAGGGGTCTATCCAGAGCGAAGCTGTTTCCCGTACCATCGGTGAAAACGACCTCCTATCGCACTTGCATAAGTATCCAATACTTATATATATATGAGAACTATGCCGTTGTGCCCTCACAACGCACACAAGTGCAATACTAGCCCTATTCCGCATTATCGATGTCCAGTCTCGATAATACTCCGGCTAGGGATATTTAATGATTAATCCTTCGGGACTGATACTGTCTCATATCATTCTCAATCCAGGAACTAATCATAGGGACCTCTCTTCATTTATATATCTAAGGTGATCTAATCACAAATGATGAGAGTGCAATTTCCTTGTCACATAGTTAATTTGCTACAACAACACACATGATCTGTGCAAATAGTGACGCTATGGGTCATATTATCCAACAATCTCCCACTTGGCACATAGCCAGTCACTCGAGTGTCTAACACCCGAACTATGTACGGTTCGCTCAAATTGCTGAGGAAAGGTTTTCGTCAGCGGATTTGTATGATTATCGTCTGAGGCGATTTATACGATCATCACATCGCCACGATGTATGATCCGAACGAATCAGATGATATAGAAGTATATATCTGGATCGTCGATGAGACCTTTAATTCCTTAGCCTGTGCTGACGCCTAGCTCAGCTGCTAACAGAACTATATCTAATCTAATTAGATTTATTTTCGACCCAAATGGCTTCTATTGCTGCCTCAGCCGCAGCAATAATCCGCATTTGTTTTTTATTCGGCAACAGTATCTTGCTCGGAAGATTTCCAGCTCACTGTCCCGTTATTCAAACTTTATAGTACCGTATTTAACTGTTTGGAAACTTGCAGCAGTGATCCCAGTCACTTCAAGTTCTCCTTCTCCATAGTTTTAAGACAACATCTTTAGTTCTCTAAGATACTAACAGATGTTCTTAACTTCAATCCAGTGACTATCACTTGGATTGACCTGATTGTGACTCCATATGCTCGAAGCGTATGAGACACCCTATCAAGTACATTTTAAATGTACAATTTCCCAGAGAGTGTTAACAACTCCAAATCTATCCCAGTAGATCTTTATTCCTTGAATAAAGGTTGTTACTCCCCAGAATTCTACGGAGAATTTCTATTGAAAGAATATCTATGAAAGCCAAGCTTTCACCAATTGTTTTATGGGAATTTCATTGTCAGTGCGCTCTCCCACTAACCTCCTTATATACACAAGAATTATTTCGTTTTGATCAAATCATAAACCATTATGATTATTTCAAAACGACAGTTCCAAGAACCTTATGCTTGCTTCAATCCAAACATGGATCGAATAACCCGCAAACCTCGTTTGTCGGTTATACAAAATCGTCAGGATGTTGTAAACATCCTCCAAAGGTTTCCTTTTCAGGAAAGCGATTTTGATCTATAACTGACACATTTCATAAATGAAATACGCAGTATCAACAAGCATATCAAAATGGATTTACCATGGCAACAGGTAAAAGGTTGAACCGTTATTAACACAATGTTGATAACGATACCTTTCCGTCAAAAGCCCAGCTTTGTACGTTGGTATGTTGCCTTCCATGTATGTCTTCCTTGAAGACGTTTAATGTACCAATAGGCACAATGCCTTGTGGTACAACAACTAGTATCCAAAATAGTTGTTTTACATGGAATCCATTTCGGACTCATGGCACTTTGCCATAATAGGGAGTCGATACCTCGTATCACTTCCTCAAAACGTAGTCGGTGGATATACCTTCATAAGATTGACATCTTTATGAGGTTAGATCAGAAACCCATACCCTAGGTTGTTTTCTGACTCTATCCGATCTACTAGTTTCTTGTGTATTTGAAGATTAATGGTATAGATTCATCATAGATGAACTATTTGTGTTCCATTAAGGACTTCGTGCCTTGAACAGTATTACTCCGATTTTCATCGAGTATCACTATCCTCCCACTGACCACTGCATATCGGTATTCCTCTCAGGAAAACCGCATGGTGAGCAACAATCACATTGTTCTCATGTGAGATTTATAAGTACTATACTTAAGGTTTCCCTTAGGATAACCTATATTGGCACTTATCCAATTTGGGTCTTTTAGTTTGGTATCATCCAAACGTTATGCCTGGCATACCCAAATTATTAGGAATGAGAAACCCTGTTTCTTTCCTGTTCATATCCTATATGATATCTGTCAAACAGATTTATATGGAACCTTATTCTAAATAAGTTTTGCACTGTAGATACATATCCGTTGAAGGAAATGGTAGCTCAGAGCGACTCGTGATAAACCTTATCATGTCCAACAAAATTCGGTTTTTAGTTCGGACACACCGTCTAACTGACGTGTCTCGGAGGAGTCCTCATCTGAAAGAATACTATACTCTTTCATGTATGTTTGAAACTTACTGCTTAAGTATTTTCCATTACGGTCTTACCGTGACGGTATAATACTACAGTCGATCTGTTAATCTACTTCGTGTCGAAACCCTAATAGTTTCCGATCTGTGTTCTTCAAAAGAAACACATAACCATAACGTGATGTTACATCCGTTAAGGTCACGAAATATTCATGTTCACATCTAGCCTAGCTAGATATGGGCCCACTAACTTCACCATGAATAGGGCTAACAGATTGGTGGCCTTATACTATTACCAAGTAAATAGTATTTTAGGTACTTTACCTAATAAACTAGATTCGCAGACTTTATTTGAATAGTCAAATCAGTCCTAGTACCCACTCTTCAAAAGTGTGGATATACGAGTCTCGTTAAATTGTGTCCTAGACAACAATACCACAAATAAGTCTCTATTGATCAAATCAATTTGAGCTATTTATTTGTCATTTTATATGTTTGAGATTTAATTATATTCAAAATATAAATTCTGTTATTCACATCTAATGTGTTTATCTCAGTATCATCTTTATATAATGAAACACTTAGTGTTCTAGAATATAAAGGTTTATCCGCAACGGATTAAACACTGATATAGAGATAATGTCTCTAGTCAAACTAGTTACATTATAACAGTTCCTAATTTAAGTACATACCCGAAGGGTAGTTCCTAAACTTAGGTATCTACGGTCGAAACAGCAACTTTCGTCCCGTTTCCGATTCGCAGAGTAATCTCAGCTTGAAGTCAGTATCCTGCTCAAAGCAGATTCTGAACATCAATATATATATTTTATGTACCACACTAAGTATTTAAAATCCAATTTCAATACTAGTAGTGAACATAACTTTGACAAATATTTTAAAGTTAGAGCCTCGCCCTTTCTTTAATTCCTTCGTGTCTTCCATATCCAAATGGTAGTCACTTTGGGATATGTCAATTATCTTTTCAATATTTCACAAACCTTTGGCCAAGCCTTGGGTTTCGAATATGAAACGATGTGCACCTTGTGCAACACGCCCAATTGCAAACTTTGACTTTTCACCTTTCCCTAGAATAGTCAAATCAATTCTCTAAGAATTATTAATTGCAATTTAATACTTTTAAATCTAAAGATAGATTTATTGTCAAGTATATTAAATTAAGCACTAAAGTCATCATCATATAAATCTTCCAAAGATTTTATGCTCTACTTATTTGCTTAATTATGGGCCTAGTCATAATAAGTTATTTTATCAAATAAATTAACCTATTATTTATTCCCAATATGAAAATTAAATCATTTAAAACATTTAATCCAAGGATTATATATTTTAAATATTCAACTTTTCAATTCTTTCTTGCTTGATTTCAATAGTCCAACTATTTAATCAATTTAATAAGGTACTATTTATTATAATGATTACAATAATCCAATTATTTAATCAACTATAATTTTAATATTGATTACTATAATCCAATTATAAAATCAACTATCATTTAATTCAATTATATTGATTACTATAATCCAATTATAAAATCAACTATATATTGAATGAGTTTGTATATAGTCCAACTATATATATTTTTAAAACAACATAAAATATTCCAACTAATACTTTTAATTAATATGACGAGTAAAATAGATGAGCGCGTTTAGCGAGTATTCGAACGAATGTTGCAAATTCAATACTTGCCTCCCACTATTTTTCGTCGAGCCTCTAACCCTCTGTCGAGTACTCGGGAAACCGTGTTTCCTAGTGGGCTAGGATCCCGTTAAATATCACACAATCTTGACTTTGGCCAACAAATTGTATGATAATTAACTAGGTAGATCTCGAAGATCAATTGGATCTCATCCAACTCCTAGATCCGGTAGGTGGACATCCAAGTCCCAAACATATATCTTATATATGCCTATACATCGAATGTATACCCTAACCTTTTTCCTCTGAATCAACTAGGCCTTGGCTTTGGCACAACAAACCTAATGATCCCAGTCAAGCGCGACCCATTGACCATGGAAGCTTCGTAATCAATGTCGTTGGACAAGAAGTGGTCTTGACTTTGGCCAACAAACCACAACTTGGACAAGACACCAATATGGAACAAAGCTTCGTGATTCAAACACATCTTCGACGGACAAGGGCTTGACTTTGGCCAACAACCCATGCCAATCTAGGATCTTGAGTAAGAATCACTCAATGGAAGGAAAAGACGCATGATATTTGATGAGGGCTTTTCGCGTGCAAATTGGCTACCAATTTAATTATCTTTGTTAAGGTCTCATCATCATACACCCTTAAACATGCATTCTAAACACATAATAAAGCGCATATGAAAATAAATAATAATGATATGCGGATGGATACTTAACACATTGATCCTAGATCAAATCTCTCCCTTTCTCACTCAAGCTAGCACTTGTATTACTTCTACCCCTTACACTACACTTCTAAAGAAACCTCATATACATAGAGGGGAATAGGTGAGAAGAGAATACAAAGAGAATAGAGGTGATAAGGCTGGACACGCAGGTCCAATTTAATAAATCGAATTTATTACAACAATTTCTAAAATTGCCCACCCATCTAATATCCATCCGATATACATTATTCATTCAACACAACCACGTATTCACACACATAAGCATGCTATCAATCAATCTAATCAAATTAATTAATCTGATAATTAAGTGATCATCCAATGTTCAAACAACGATTTGATTTTGTTCGAGTCAAACTCGTTTTTGCGAATAAGTACTTAAAGTACGAATTCATGAATTAAATTAAACTACATCATTAAATCTAATTTAACATGTATTTAATACTAATTCACTATTCAATTCCAAATTAAATATTACACTTTTATTTAATAAACCTTTTACGATTTAAATTCCAAATTTAATCGTAACGCGTCTCAAAGACCGATTAACGTCCAACGTCAATTCAATTAAAGTCCAATGGGCTTTTAATTGATTTCTTAAGGCGTGGACTTTTGGTCAACTCGGGTCAAACCGATAACCAAAGTCCAATCCGGATTTACCCATTACCCCATAAGCCCATAAATCAATCTTGGCCCATTAGGCCCAATTGAACTTTAAAGGTTCATTAGTTGCATTTGGGCTTTATGGTTAAGGTTTTGGGCCCAATTGGATCCAATCCATTTGGCCTAAACCCAACTTGATAAATCAAGCCCAATAGGCCCAATTACAACATTAATAGCCCAAATCCAATTTAAGGCCTCAAATAATTAAATTACATAAATCCAATTTAGCAATTTAATTACCTAAAGTGTATTACATGATTAATCACCTAAATCAACATTTCCAAAACATCAAATTAGTCCAATTAATCATGCTTAATTACATTACATGTCCAACACATTAATGAAAATCAAACCCATTTACATGCTTCTAAGTCTCGGCCAAGGAGGGTTATTTTGTCCGATTTGGTTTCAATCCAATTAACCACACAATCGACACAATTAACATCCAATGATTTCATACACATCCAATGTTCATAAAATCAAAAATCCAAGACATTAGGGCTTAATACATTCGGCCAACATGATTAGAATTTGGGGATTTTTGTCCAATTCGAAATCCAATCCAATTCGATTCAAATTAACATCATCCTATATGATTCTAACTCATCCAATGAATCAAAATCAAAAAATCCAAGAACCAAAATCACCATCATATTCGGCCAACATCAATATTTTGGGGAAAATTATTCCAAATCATTTTCAACAAATTGGTCCAACAAAATGCAATTAGACATGTTTAAGCATACTCAAACAATCAATTTATTCAAATCATGCTCAACAAACATTTACCCAAATTTTAAGCCCTACATTTTTCATGCTTGAACCTAAGGCTCTTGATGCCATTGTTGGTTTAAATCTAGGTCCCAAGATCATACAAGTCATGAAAACATGTGTGAATACACCAACGGAGGTAGCGGAATACTCACATCGATCGGTTGAGTCGATTTGGAGACGAACGAAGGCCAAAAAGCACTGCCAAGGCGCATGAACTGCAGCAGTCCACTGTCTCCAAAACAGAAATTTGAGATGCGAAACGGAGCTCCTAGCTTCGTCGGACGGATCCCGGCTCATGGTCGAACCTCCCTACCACCTTCGCAAGACTCGTAAGTGTGCTAGCACTTGAATTTTCACCATGAAAACCACTCTTGCTTCCCTAAATTCACGCCATTTGGTTTCAAAACCAGTGACTTTTTGCAGTTTTGGGCGTGAGAGAGAGAGCAAAATTGAGAGAGAAAAAATGTGTTAAGTTGTTTAGAAAGTGTAAATGTTTGGTTATATATTTTCCAAAATATATTAATGATTTACCAATTTAATTTTCAAAGTCAAATGGTGAAAATCATTTAATTGATTTTCTAAAATCAATTCATTTACCAAACATTCCAACCACTCCACTAACTCACATCTAGTCCATCTCTCATTCAATCAATCACATCAATCAATCACATCACTCAAAGTGACATTTGATTTGACGCTTGATGTGACGAATGATTTGACGCTTGATGCGACTTGCGACGCCGCACTCGATTCGAAATACGAATGCGCTCGCAATCACACTCGGGCTCGGGTTCGCTAATTCCAAATTAACGATTTTTCCGTCGCGTCGTAATTAGATGATTACGCCTAGCGAATTCACTATTCACGTCGCTAACGAATTAATTCTAAATTAATTCGTTCGCCCGAATTAAAATCTAATTTTAATTCCGCGTCGAAATCTAATTTCGTTTAATATATCAATATATTAATTTACCGATTAATTCCAAATTAATCGTTATCTCTCTCTAGACGATATTTTATCCTAGATAAAATATCTCCGTATTAATTAATTTTTTCTCTTCTTAATAATTAAAATTTCGTGATTAGAATAATAATTTATATCCTTCTACGATTAATGATTCTCTATATAATCAGATTGATGCGTGTGTGTGCCTCCTCGGTGGATTATCGGGAAGCGACCCATGAGATCTCCGGATAAGTTGGCAGAAATACGGTCGTCGGAGTATCCGAATCACGTACGTACCAAGTACTACGTTCTACCGATTTACGAGACAAGGTCAACTCCTAGCAAAGCACCAAGTCTACCCAATTCTCCGGACATATCCATCTAAGAATATTAGATCTATATCAAGCGTAGTATACTATTGTATTGTGTATATCGGTCCAGTATCGGATAGTCACGTGCTAGGCCTGGGGCTGGATAAGTGTCTGCCCCGTACGAAGCACATGTCGGATGTCTGGTAACTAGTCTCTATAATCGGATATACATGACCTTGTCATAATATCTATGGCCGCGCAGCACTTAAGAGCACTAATACCGTATCCTGCGTGACATCATCTCCACTATGACTGGAGTGATACTTCCGTCTTGACATCACATCCAATGCACTATGATTCTCAATATACCCGGCATTGGCGTACACAGAACCGGTTAGAGTCCTAGACGACCTCAACTAAAGTATATTGATTGTCGTAAGAATTAGCGATGTAAGTCTCAGGTTAAGACTATACACACCTACCTTGATTTCGGCCTCCCATAGACACATATTCATAATACCAATGGGATTCCGAGGGGTCTATCCAGAGCGAAGCTGTTTCCCGTACCATCGGTGAAATACGACCTCCTATCGCACTTGCATAAGTATCCAATACTTATATATATATATGAGAACTATGCCGTTGAGCCCTCACAACGCACACAAGTGCAATACTAGCATATTCCGCATTATCGATGTCCAGTCTCGATAATACTCCGGCTAGGGATATTTAATGATTAATCCTTCGGGGACTGATACTGTCTCATATCATTCTCAATCCAGGAACTAATCATAGGGACCTCTCTTCATTTATATATCTAAGGTGATCTAATCACAAATGATGAGAGTGCAATTTCCTTGTCACATAGTTAATTTGCTACAACAACACAATGATCTGTGCAAATAGTGACGCTATGGGTCATATTATCCAACAACTATTACCATTAATCTTCGAATACACAAGAACCGCGTAAGTCGGACAGAGTCGGAACAACCTGGGGTATGGGTTTCTGATCTAACCTTATAAAGATGTGAATCTTATTGAGGAATACCAACTGACTACGTATGAGGAAGTGATACAAGATATCAACTCCCCAATTATGGCAAAGTGCCATATAATCCGAAATGGATTCCATGTATATCAACCAGTTTGGATACTAATTGATGTACCACAAGGCATTGTGCCTAATGGTACTTAAAAGTCTTCTAGGAAGACATACATGGATGGCAACATACCAACGTATAAAGCAAGGCTTTAACGGAAAGGTATCGTTATCAACATTGTGTTGATTACGATTCAACCTTTTACCTGTTGCCACGGTAAATCCATTTGGATAATGCTTGTTATTCGATCCATGATTGGATTGAAGCAAGCATTAGGTTCTTGGAATTATTGTTTTGATATAATCATAATGATGTATGATTTAATTCAAAACGAAAATAATTCTAGTGTATATATAAGAAGGTTAGTGGGAGCGCACTGACAGTGGCTGTCCTATAAAATAATGATAATACATCATTTCTTGGAAATGATATTCCCATAAAATAAATATCGGCGAAAGCTTGGCTTTCGAAATACTCTCTAGAAACCGTACATTGAAAATGTACAACACCTGGTGTATCATACTCTTTGAGCATATGGATTCACAAACAGGGCAATCCGAGTGATAGTCACTGGATTAATGTTAAAACAATCCATTAGTATCTTAGAGAACTAAGGATGCTGTCATAGTCTATGGAGAAGGAGAACTTGAAGTGACTGGGATCACTGTAGCAAGTTTCCTATAACTGATAAAGACGACTAAAAGTCGCAAACGGTACTATATAGTTTGAATAACGGAACAGTGAGCTGGAAATCTTCCGAGCAAGATTTTGTTTCCGAATAAACAACAAATACGGATTATATCTGCAGCTGAGGCAGCAATAGAAGCTATTTGGGTCGATAATAAATCTAATTAGATTAGATATAGTTCTGTTAGTGGCTGAGCTAGGCGTCAGCACAGACTAAGGAATTAAAGGTCTCATCGACGATCCAGATATATACTTCTATATTCATCTGATTCGTTCGGATCATACATCGTGGCGATGTGATGATCATGTAAATCCCATCGGATGATAATCATGCAAATCCGCTGACGAAAACCTTTTCTCAACAGTTTGAGCCAACCGTACATAGTTCGGGTGTTAGACACTCGAGTGATTGGCTATGTGCCATGTGGGAGATTGTTGGATAATATGACCCATAGCGTCACTATTTGTACAGATCATGGTGTTGTTGTACAAATTAACTATGTGACAAAGGAGATTGCACTCTTATCATTTGTGATTAGATCACCTTAGATATATAAATGATGAGAGGTCCCTATGATTTGTTCCTGGACGGAGAATGATATGAGAGAGTATCAGTCCACGTAGGATAAATCATTAAATATCCCTAGTCATAGTATTATCGAGACAGGACATCGATAATGCGGAATAGGCTAGTATTGCACTTGTGCGCGTTGTGAGGGCACAACGGCATAGTTCTCATATATTTAAGTATTGGATACTTATGCAAGTGCGATAGGAGGTTGTGTTTCACCGATGGTACGGGAAACAGCTTCGCTCTGGATAGACCCCTCGGAATCCCATTGGTATTATGACTATGTGTCTATGGGAGTCCGTCATCAGGGTATGTGTATTTGGTCTTAACCTGAGACTTGCACCGCTAATACTTACGATAATCGGTAGACTTTGGTCTTGGTGGTACAGGGCTTTAACCGGTTCTGCGTACACCACTTATGGGTTTATCAGAGAGTCGTAGTGTATTGGGTGTGATGTCAAGACGGAAGTATCACTTCAGTCATAGTGGAGATGATGTCACGCAAGATACGGTACTAGTGCTCTTGAGTGATGCGCATCCAATCATGATATTATGACCAGGTCATGAATATCTGATTATAGAGACTAGTTACCAGACATCCGACATGTGCTTCGGACGGGGCAAACACTTATCCAGCCCCAGCCCTAGCACGTGACTATCCGATACTGGGCCGATATACACAATACTACGGTATACGCTTGATACATATCTATATATTCCTGTAAGAATATTTCTGGATAATTGGGTAGGCATGGCGCTTTGCTAGAAGCCAACCTTGTCTTGTAAATTGGTATAAACGTAGTACGAGGTACTTACGTGTTCGGATAGTCCTGAAGATTCAACATATCCGGGGATCTCATGGGTCGCTTCCTGAAGATTCACCGATGACGTATGACTCGCACTTTAATTAATCTGGGATTAATTGAAGAGAGAGAAAATTAATCTGGGATTAATTCGATGAGAGAGAAAATTAATCTGGGATTAATTACGGAGATATTTTATCTTGGATAAAATATCGTTTAAAGAGAGATAACGATTAATTTGGAATGAATCGGTAAAATAATATATTCGATATATTATACGAAATTAGATTTCGACGCGGAATTGAAATTGGATTTTAATTCGGGCGAACGAATTAATTTAGAATTAATTCGTTAGCGATGTGAATAGTGAATTCGCTAGGCGTAATCACTTAATTACTACGCGACAGAAAATTTGTTAATTTGGAATTAGCGAACCCGAGCCCGAGAGTGATTGCGAGCGCATTCGCATTTCGAATTCGAACGCGGCACGCAAGTCACATCAAGCGTCAAATCGCTAGTCACATCAATTGTCAAATCACTTGTCACTTTGAGTGATGTGACATGACATGTTGTCACTTTAATAAAGTGACTTGATGTGAATAGTGATAGTTGATTGAAAAGCATTTTGCTTTTTGACTTTTGCTTTTTTGAAAAGTAAAAGGAATTGATTATTAGAAATAAAAGTGGTAAATGGTTTTAATTAATTTTGGAAATTAAATAAACCTTAATACACTTTTTCACTCTCTCTCCCATTTTTTACGTTTTTGGTTGAAACCTTTTCCCTATTTTTCTTCTTCTCTCTCCTCACGGCTTGGAGCCAAATTTCTTCTCTCATTTTTGGTGATGGCCGAATCTATGAGAAGCAAGGAAGAAGATGATGTGCTAGCACACCTTGAGTGATACATAGGTGATAGGGAAGTGTCTTCATGAGCTTGGATTTATTTTTGGAGCTTGAAGCTTTGAGCTTCCATGGAGTCATCAATGGCCGATCATGGAGGAGACCACCACCACCAAAACCGAGCAGTCCATAGCAAGGAGAAGCCTTGGGCGAGCTTATAGAGGGAGCTTGAAGGCTTGTATTCTTCATTTCATCAAAACCCATCAATGTGAGTATGAATTCCGCCTTACTCCTTGATGTATTCATGTGTTTTCTTGCTTGATTTCATGATTCTTGGGACCTAATTAAGAACTCAACACTTATTTGTGGCATTGTTGTCTAGGACACATTAAGCCAGACTCGTATATCTACACTTTCGAAGAGTGGATACTAGGACGGATTTGATTCTAATTCAAATGATGTCTAAGAATCTAGTTTATTAGGCAAAGTGCCTAAAACACCTTTTACTTGGTAAAAGTGTAAGTGCCACCGATCTGTTAGCCATTGTTCATAGCAACATAAGTGGGCCCATGTCTAGTTAGGCTAGAGGAGGAAATGAATACTTCAAAACCTTTACGGATGTGGCATTGTGTTATGGTTATGTGTTTCTTGTGAAACGTAAATCAGAAACTTTTGATAAATTCAAAGAGTTTCGACACGAAGTAAGAAAACAAATCGGCAAGAGTATTAAAACATCATGATTGGACTGTGATGGAGATACTTGAGCAATAATTTTCTCAACTATTTGAAAGAGTATGGTATTCTTTCACAGTGGACTCCTCCCGGAACACCTCAATTTGACGGTGTGTCCGAACAGAGAAACCGAACTTTATTGGACATAGTAAGGTTATTTATGAGTCGCTCTGAGCTACCATTTTCCTTCTAGGGATACGCATTAAACAGAGCAATTCTAATTTTGAATAAGGTTCCATGAAAAATCTGTTAGACATATTTCATATTAGATATTAACAGGAAAGAAACCGAGTTTTCGCATACCTGAAGATTTGGGAATGCTAGTGTAGGCACTGCATTTTTACATATAAGTCCCTATGATGAGTCTCGTACAGAGACACTCCTCTTTAAGTCGTGGAAGTCGCGGGAAACAAACGTCGGAAGGGAAAGTCAGAAATCCATATCTTGTTGGACTAAATTCATTTGTTTAATTGAGGGTTCGCTTGTTGGACCTCTGTTTTAAACATATCCTTGACCTAAACCCCCGCAATACACATGCCTTACACACACACACACACGTTAAGATACACCTAAAGCCAAACCGACAAACCAAATAGACTCAACATAAACACACGCACCCTAACAATACACACATAAGCCACGCACAGCCAACAAGTGAGCATTTCACCCTCACCGACCCCTTTAACAACAACAAAATAACCCCACACAGCCGAATAAGACACACCTAAAACACACAGCCATAACCACTGAAATATCCTTGAAACCAGCCCCTGAAGTCAGCCCCTGAATAGACCCAAACCAGCCCCTGAAGTCAGCCCCTGAACACACTTAAACAAGTCCCTGAAGTAAGCCCCTGAACACACCCAAACCAGCCCTTGAATTCAGTCCATGATCACACCCAAACCAGCCCCTGAAGTAAGCCCCTGAACACACCCAAAACAACCCTTGAAGTCAGCCCCTGAACACGCCTGAATGCCCCTGAAGTCATCCCCTGAACACGCCCAAACCATCCTCTGAAGTCAGCCCCTGAAACACACAAAAATGCCCCTGAAAACTACGTCTGAGACACACCCCAATACCCCTGAACACTTCCTCTGATACACACCCAAGGAGTCCATTCACGCCCATCACCTTCCAAATTAAACAAAAACACATATTAAACACATGCTAAAATCAAGACAAATCGCATTCCCTAATTAAAATATACAAATCAAATCTCATCAAACGCTTTCCTAATTCGATTAAATTACATACCTAAATAAAAAAAATTAAATAAAATCAAATATATCATCTTCCTAATCAAATCAAATCATATCTAATCACTTCCCTAATTAAAAGATTTTTCCCTATCATACACTAATTAAAAATATCTCCCATAATTACACAAATCCTTTCCATTTTCGCACAAGGTAAACCCCAACCTTTGCCTATAAAAAGAAGCCTAAACCAACCTTAGAACCCCTAGCTCATTCTCACGAAAACACAAAGAAAAAACCAAGCTTCACGCCTAATCCATCACTCATCCAGCCTGCCTTCAATCCATGCCCAACTGCCCTCCTTCAACACAGCTCACGTAGCCTCTTAACTCCACCCACGAACCCTCTGACCAGTCTTCAACTCACGCACCAACAATCCCTAAACAAACCAGCAGCTCTTTAACACATAAACCCTCCACAAACCAACATCCTTTAACGTATCAAAACCTCTACAAATCAACAGCGCTTCAGGCAAACAGCCCATGCACTGTACTCCATAATCACGCACAAACAACCCATGTGTTGCACTCTATAATCACACACAAACTACCCAGTTCTGCATCTAAACATCACCAAAAAATAGCCCCTGAAACACAATCCCTGACCACTAAAAATACCCCCTGAAACAGTCTAGATTTTCCCGCAAAACTGCACCAAATACTGCCCCATAAAACCCGCAAACCGTAAGCCAAACACCATGCATTACCGCAAAATAGTAAGCCTAAACCGTGACTAGAAATAGTCATAAAATAGAGTAAAATAGCAGCCTAAATAGCGAAACAGCGAATGAGAATGTTGAACCAGTGAACCGGAGGAGTTGCGGAGCATCAGCCCTTCCGATAACCGTGCACCGCACTTCCGAGAGATGACTTAAGAGGTTAGACCTGAGGGCACCCCTTTTTATTTATTCTCATTTATTCTTTATTTATTTTCTTACTTTATTTCGCTTAGGTATTCTGGATTGGTGTATGATATGAATTTCGGATGATTGGAATATGTGTTCTTCTTGCGGTATATCGGATGGAAACCCGGACGTAAATTCTGTAGCCGAATCCGAATGGATGGTATTATGGTCTGCACTCGGGATACAATACCACATACCACTTGAGAGACACACATATTTCATTTCATCCAACCTTGTGTTCGAGCATGATTAGGTCGTTAGTATGTTATTTATTTCTTAAGCATGATTTAGCCGTTAGTACGTTATTTCTTTATGCATGATTTAGTTATTTTCTTTTGTATTAGGAATTTAATTTATATTTATGTTTAGGTTGTTATTTATTTTTCGTGTTTGATAATCCATATGCCCATGAGATTATTGTGTGTTATCGTGTGTTTGCCGTTATGATGACTTACTTTTAAAGCATGCAAACTTAGAGATAGGATTTACTTTTATGAATGTGAACTAGATCTAGGTTATTCTTGAATATATATATTGCGTAGACTTGGTTAAATTATTGCACAAATCTGTTCATTACAAGTGGCATAAGTTAGGGACAATTCTGAACCCAATGGTTTGAGGTCTTCACTTGCGAGGGGTGAGTGCGGCCTTAAATCTTTGTCCCAGTTCACACTAGGTGGCGACTCCATTTTTATTTCTCCGGTGTAGTCCCCCGTGGGCTACTCCGTACTCCCGACCAGCCCGCGAGCCTGGAACAGCATCGCCGATTTCTGTGTCCTAAAGTTTGGCGACTCCACTGGGGATAGAGAATCGGCCCCGAAATAATGTCTTGTAATGTTTGTGATTTGTGCTTTAGTTAACCGTGTCTACTGTGGGTTGAAGGGGTTTAATCAAAGGCATTATTAAAGCTAGGTAATGGTTTGGTGTCTTCCTTCATTCACTACCTTTCTATAAGGAAAAGCTGTGAAGGAACCTAGATAATCATTTACCCGTAGCTCACTATGACAGACTAATTTGGAGGACTTGTTGTTTATTCCTTTCACCAAGGCGATAAGAGCCTAAGAGGCTTGGATATTTAAGAGAGTTCGCTCCACCCTCCTTCTGGGGAATCTACAATAGGAAATCCATTTGACAGTCAGTCACGCACCATAACTCGTTGGCACGTATCTTAATGTATAAAAAAAATGTGCGCTCATTTGGTCGCTCGGACCCTTGAGTGGGGAGACCTAGTTGTGAGCAACCCTTCATCGATGAGAGTCTTTGTCTATCCCCCTTTAAACCCGCATATGAACTGTAGTTGTAGGACCAATAAAGACTATTCCTTTATGTTTAAGTTTAGGACCATCGCTATTTGGATTCAGTTGGACTTTTTATCATGAGGTATGGGCTTGTTAGGCCATTTAAATTTGGACGAATCTGTGCTTTATGGCAATTGGGCCAAAAGCTTCTGAAATGCCAATGGGCCATTTTGTGTTTAGGCCTTTTATCATTTGAAGTTGTTTAGCCATGTTATCGCAAAAGTGTAAACTTGTTGGGCCTTTTCAACTGGGACAAGTTTGTACCGCGCAATAGTATGATTGAATGTTTTAAAATGATAATAGGTCGACTTATATATCTCATACATCGCATGCATCTCATGTATATCACACATACACACATAATGTTAACCATTTGTGTCTTAAAAGCCATCATAGATATCCGTTGGGTTAGGGGTAAGAGGGAAGACTCATCAAAAAGCCATTAGCAAACATGAGCGAATCAGAGAACGAGGTATCTCGTATGGATCAGTTGGAGACTAGTCTCACTAATGTTACCGAGCAGTTGCAAGCTTTGACCGCCGCTATAGCTAATATGGTTGTGCCCCGTGCTGGGGGAGGCTCTGAGAATGTGAGGCGTGAAGACCCTCCAAACAGATTGAGTGATGATATCCCTGTCTTTGATGATGACATGGCTGAGTATGAAGCATGCGCCTTTGGACTGACTGCGTGATAACTTTGAAGGCTAAGAATGTCGAAATTTATGGAGACTCAATTTTGGTAGTCCGACAGATGCAATGAGAATGGGAATTGAAGGAAGAAGGGTTGAAACCCTACTTATTCCACCTCAGGAATCTGGCACAAGCCCTCCCCGATTGTAAATTTCAACACTTTCCCCTAGAAGAAAATCAAATGTGTGATGCGTTGGCTACACTAGCCGCAACTTGGGAAAATCTAGAGAAGTTGGTGATGAGACCTCTGTTGTTGACAACGGCAAGCAAACCGATTTGTGAGATAGAAAGAATCTTGAAAGTAGAGGTCAACGATGGGAAACCTTGGTATTACGAAATTTAGCGGTACTTAAAACACGAGAATTTCCCAGAAGAAGCAAGCAGAAAGGACAGTCAGAAGTTAGCTTCTCAGTTTGTGAGTTTGAAGGGAGAACTATACAAAAGACAAGCGAATGACATTCAGCTGAAGAGTTTAAGAAAAGAAGAAGCTCGAAAGGCAATGGAAACAGTACTACCGGTGGAAGTTGAGATACAGTCCATGAGGGTATTAGCAGAAGCAGAGTTACCTGAACAAGAATGGGCCTCACAGAGATTTGAACAGTTGGTATTGCTCGATAAGAAGAGAATGAAGTCATTGCATCACATGCAGATATACCAGAAGAGGTTGGCTCGAGCATTCAACAAGAAGGTGCGTCCTACCAAGATCAGAAAGGGTGATCTGGTACTTAAGCAGTCAAAGCCGTCGACGACAGACCCGAGGGGAAATTTCAGACCGAATTGGGAAGGACCCTACATAGTGCAGAAAGTAATGGGAAATGGGGTAGTGAGACTGTCAGACTTGGAAGGGAACGAGTTCACTGAGCCGATCAATGTGGACAGATTGAAGCAGTATTTTGCCTGAGGAAAAGGAGACCGAGCAGTCACCATGGGAATTGGCGGAAGACCTAACCCAACGGGATAGGAAATTCATCCCTGCATGCATGCATACACGTAACGCACTTGCATTCTTCTTTGTTTTGTTTTGTTTTGTATTCATAGGTTTCAATGAAGAAAAAGATAAAGCGGGAAATTAAAGCCAACCAGAAGTGGCAATAATACAGTGTCAACAGTTTTCAAGAATGAATCACAAGGTTGAGGCCCGCATCAGTATTAGTTTTGGGGATGAGTCCCAGGGTTGAGGCCCACATTAGTATCAGTTTCGGGAAGGAATCCCAGGGAGCGATCTGGTAGGGGCGGAGAATATAAATCTAATGTCTTCGTAAAATTTTGTACTTCTAATGGAATCATTCATCAAACAACAACACTTTCCACTCCTCAACAGAATAGGGTGGCAGAACGTAAAAATAGAACACTAAAGAATATGATGAATTCCATGCTTAACAGTTCTGGTTTACCATTTAATATGTGGGGTGGAGCATTACTTACGGCTAAAACCATATTGAACATAAATCCACTAAAGAAGAGTGATCAATCTCCAAATGGAAGAAAAGGCTACCGGCATACAAAATCTTGAAAGTGTGGGGTTGCCTAGAAAATGTTCATGTTGCCTTGCCAAAAGAGTTAAACTTGGACTTAAAACTATTGATTGTGTGTTTATTGGATATGCTAAAAATAGTGTAGCATACCGATTCTAGTAATTAAATCTGGAATTTCGGATATCCAAGTAAATACCATTATTGAGTCTAATAATGCTGAATGGTTTGAGCATATATTTCCTTATAAAGATAGACTTAATAAAAATAAACTTAAAGAGCTTGAATTTAGTCAAGAGAATGGGGTTGATGTTGCTTCTTCATCCGGCGTTCAAGGTAAGGTTTGGAACCAAATAAATCAACATCAACTCTTCAAGAGAAAGTGTTAGAACCTAGAACAGGAAAAAGAATCAAGGTAGCAAAAGATTATAGACCTGATTTCTTAACCTTTCTCACTGAAGCTGAACCTTAAATATATCAAGAGGCCATAATATCGTCTGAATCTATTTATTGGAAAGAATCAATAAATAGTGAAGTAGAATCCATTCTACAAAATCATACATAGGAGTTAGTAGACTTACCATCTAGTTGCAAATCGATTGGTTACAAATGGATCTTCAAAACGAAATTGAAGCCTGATGGTACAATTGATAAATACAAAGCTTGTTTGGTAGATAAAGGATACCGTCAAAAATAAGGACTTGATTTCTTTGACACATACTCAACAGTAAACAGAATAACATCTAGAAGGATGTTAGTTGTGATTACAGTAACTTATAATTGGAAATGTTGGAATTTGCTAAGCATCCCAATATCATTTCAAGAATTGAAAATACATGTGAATACAATCAACGAAGTTACGGAATACTTACATCAAGCGGTTGAGCGATGCGGTGATCAATAAAACTTTATTTTCTGCCCTTGTGAGTGCTCGGTAGTGGAAGTTTTGCCTCTCCATGGATTCAGCTTTGGATCATCTTCTAAGCAAGCTTCAAGCTTGTGTTGATTCCAAGCTCATCGGTGGACTTCCTTAACACCTCTGCATGTCTCTCGGAGTGCTAGCTCTTGATGATTTTACCACAAAATCATCACACTTTTGATTCCCCTAACTCACGGTAGTGAGCAAAACCAGAAGAGAGAAAATGGCAGTTTTGCCGAGAGAGAGAGGAAGAGAATGGAGAGAGAGAGATGATAAAATGTGTTGTTAAATTGGTAATTGATTTTCAAAAAATCATATACACAATTTTTGTCTTTAAAAAGTCAAACTAATTAAAGCTTACAACTACCAACATCAACTCCCATCAAGTCACATCACTCAATCAATCAAATTGTCACATCACTCAAAGTGACATGATTTGACGTTTGATGTGACTAGCGATTTGATGCTTGACTTGACTTGCGTGCCGCACTCGAATTCGAAAACAATCTTGGGCTCGGGTTCACTTATTCCAAATTAACAAATTTTTCGTTGCGACGTAATTAAATGATTATGCCTAGCGAAATCACTATTCACGTCGCTAACGAATTAATTCTAAATTAATTCGTTCGCCCAAATTAAAATCTAATTTTAATTCCATGTCGAAATCTAATTTCGTATAATATATCGAATATATTATTTTACCGATTAATTCCAAATTAATCGTTCTCTCTCTTTAAATGATATTTTATCCCACATAAAATATCTCTGTAATTAATCCCAGATTAATTTTCTCTCTCATCTGATTAATCCCAGATTAATAAAAGTGTGAGTCATACGTCATCGGTGAATCTTCGGGAAGCGACCCATGAGATCCACAGATATATTGGCAGTAAATTCGGTCGTCAGACTATCCGAACATGTAAGTACCTAGTACTACGTTTATACCGATTTACAAGACAAGGTTGGCTTCTAGCAAAGCGCCATGCCTACACAATTCTCCAGAAATATCCTTACAGGAATATAAGGATCTATATCAGGCGTAGTATACTTAGTATTGCGTATTTCGATCCAGTATCGGATGTCACGTGCTAGGTCTGGGGCTGGAATTGTGTCTGCCCCGTACGAAGCACATGTCGGATGTCTGGTAACCAGTCTCTATAATCGGATATACATGACCTAGTCATAATATCCCGATAGTTGCAGTATTTCAGAGAATAAGTCCCGTATCCTACGTGACCATCATCTCCAAATTACTGGAGTGATACTTCCGTCTTGACATCACACCCAACACACTACGATTCTCGATATACCCAGAAGAGGCGTACATAGAAACCGGTTAAAGCCCTGGACGACCAAAACCAAAGTATATTGATTGTCACAAGTATTAGCGGTGAAAGTCTCAGGTTACGACCAAATACACCTACCCTGATTTCGGACTTCCATAGACACATAGTCATACTACCAATGGAATTCCGAGGGGGTCTATCCAGAGCGAAGCTGTTTCCATCGGTAAAACACAACCTCCTATTACACTTGCATGAGTATCATATACCCAAATATATGAGAACTATGTCGTTGTTCCCTCACAACGCGCACAAGTGTAATACTAGTCTTTTACGCATTATCGATGTCCAATCTCGATAATACTCTGACTAGGGATATTTAATGATTTATCCTTCGTGGACTGATACTGTCTCATATCATTCTCAATCCAGGAACTAATCATATGGACCTCCTATAATTTATACATCTTGGTGATCTAATCACAAATGATAAGAGAGCAATCTCCTTTGTCACATAGTTAATTTGTACAACAACACCATGATCTGTACAAATAGTGACGATATGGGTCATAATTGTCTAACAATCTCCCACTTGGCCTATAGCCAGTTACTCGAGTGTCTAACACCCGAACTATGTACGGTTCGCTCAAACTGCTGAGAAAAGGCTTTCGTCGGCGGATTTTCATGATTATCATATGATGCGATTTATTCGATCATCACATCGTCACGATGTATGATCCGAACGAATCAGATGAATATCGAAGTATATATCTGGATTGTTGATGAGACCATTAATTCTTTAGCATGTGTTGTAGCCTAGCTCAGCTGCTAACAGAACTATATCTAATCTAATTAGATTTATTATCGACCCAGAAGGCTTCTATTGCTGCCTCAGCTGCATCAATAATCCGCCATTTTTTGTTTATTCGGTAACAGTATCTTGCTTGGAAGATTTCTAGATTACTGTACCGTTATTCAAACTGTATAGTACCGTTTGCGACTTATAGTCATTTTATCGGTTTAGGAAAATTGCTACAGTGATCGCAGTCACTTCAAGCTCTCCATCTCCATAGTATAAGACAGCATCCTTAGTTCTCTAAGATACTAAAGGATGTTCTTAACATCAATCCAGTGACTATCACTTGGATTGGCCTGTTTGTGAATCCATATGCTCAAAGCGTATGAGACACCAGGTCGCGTACATTTTTTCAATGTATGAATTCTCGGAGAGTTTTCATGAAAGCCAAGCTTTCACCGATTGTATTTTGGGAATATCATTTCCAAGAAATGATATATATTATCATTATTGTATAGGACAGCCACTGTCAGTGCGCTCCCACTAACCCTCTTATATACACAAGAATCAATTCGTTTTGAATTAAATCATAAAACATTATGATTACATCAAAATGATAATTCCAAGAACCTAATGCTTGCATCAATCCAAACATGGATCGAATAACCTGCAAACCTTGTTTGCTAGTTTTTGGTACGACAAAACCGACAGGATGTTGTAAACATCCTCCGAAAGGTTTCCATTTAAGGAAAGCGATTTTCCCGTTTAGCTGACATATTTCATAAATGAAAAATACAGCATTAGCAAGCATTATCCAAATGGATTTACCATGGCAACAGGTAAAAGGTTTGAATCGTAATCAACACAATGTTGATAACGATACCTTTCCGCTAAAATCCTAGCTTTATACGTTGGTATATTATACCATCCATATATGTCTTCCTTGAAGACTTATACGGTACCAATAGGCACAATGCCTTACGGTACATCAACTAGTATCCAAACTTGTTGATATACATGGAATCCATTTCGGACTCATGGCACTTTGCCATGATTAGGGAGTCGATACCTTGTATCACTTCCTCATACATAGTCAGTTGGTATTCCTCAATAAGATTGATATCTTTATGAGGTGAGATCAGAAACCCATACCCCATGTAATTTTCTGACTCTCTCCGACTTATGCGGTTCTTGTGTATTTGAAGATTAATGGTATAGTTTCATCCTTGATGAACTATTTGTGTTCCATTAAGGATTGGTGCCAGGAACAGTATCACTCTGATTTTCATCGAGTTATACTATCATCCCACTTACCACTGCATATCGGTATTCCTCTTAGGAAAACCGCATGGCGAGCAACAATTAAATTGTTCTCTAGTGAGTTATATAAGTACTATACTTTGGTATCCCTAGGATAACCTACAATTGGCACTTATCCAATTTGGGTTTTAGTTTGGTATCATCGACACATATGCCTAGCATACCCAAATGTTCAGGAATGAGAAACCTGGTTTCTTTCCTGTTCATATCTAATATGAAGTCTGTCAAACAGATTTTTATGGAACCTTATTCAAAATAAGTTCTTGCACTGTTAAAGCGTATCCGTTAAAGGAAATGGTAGCTCAGAGCGACTCATGATTAGCCTTATCATGTCTAACATAATTCGGTTTATCTCAGTTCGGACACACCGTCAAATTGACGTGTTCCGGGAGGAGTCCTCATTGAAAGAATACTATACTCTTTCAAGTATATTAGAAACTGATTGCTTAAGTATTTTCCATTATGGTCTAACCGTGACGGTATACTACTTTAACCGATCTGTTTGTCTATTTCATGTCGAAACTCTAAAAGTTTCTGATTTGTCTTTCAAAAGAAACACATAACCATAACGCGATGCCACATCCGTAAAGGTCACGAAATATTCATATCCACATCTAGCCTAGCTAGACATGGGCCCATTTGCTTCACTATGAACTAGGGCTAACAGATCGGTGGCACTTATACTCTTACCAAGTAAATATTGTTTTAGGCACTTTGCCCATTAAACTAGATTCGTAGACTTTATTTGAATGGAATCAAATCAGTCCAAGTACCCACTCTTCAAAAGTGCGGAAATACGAATCTTGTTTAATTGTGTCTCAGACAACAATGTCACAAAAGGTTTCTTCTGATCAAATCAGTTTGAGCTATTTGTTTGTCATTTAATATGTTTGAGATTTTATTTATATTCAAAATATAAATTATGTTGTTCACATCTAATGTATTTATCTCAATATCATTTTCATATAATAAAACACTTTAGTGTTCTATAATATAACGGTAAATCCACAACGGATTATATACTGATATAGAGATAATGTTTCTAGTCAAACTAGTTACATTATAACAGTTTCCTAATTTAAGTACGTACCCGAGGGTAGTTCCTAAACTTAGGTATCTACGGTTGAAACAGCGATTTTCGTCCCGTTTCCAATTCGCAGATAAATCTCTATGGAAGTCAGTATCCTGCTCAAAGCAGATTCTGAACACCAATATATATTTATGTACCACACTAAGTATCTAAAATCCAATTTTAATACTAGTAGTGAACATATTATGACAAACATATTTGAAGTCTGAGCCTTGCTCATCTTCAATTCCTTCATGTCTGCCTTGTCCAAACGGCAGTCACGCTTTCGCGATCCTGTTTGCCACAATCAGGCAGACATTTTGGGATATGTCATTTATCTTCATAGAAGATTATAATGATATTGCCTTTGCCCTTTTCACATTTCAGTAGCCTTTGGCCAAGCCTCGGGTTTCTAGAATATCGAAGTAAGGTACGCCTTGCGCTACTTGCCTTATTGCAAAGTTTGGCTTTGTCTCTTTGAGAATAGCCATTAACTCTCCAAGAGTTATCAATTGCAATTCAGTACTTCTAAAATCTAAGTATAGATTTATGAAGATCCTTCAATTTCATTATCATACTTTAAGGATCTAACCCTTAGTTCTGACAAAGAAATTAAGGAGTCTACTACGACAAGCTTAATGGATTAAGCACTAAAGTTATCATCACATCAATCTTCCAAAGATCATGCTCTACTAATTCCTTAACTCTGGGCTTAGGCCTAATATGTTATTTTATCAAATAAAGCAACTTATTAGTTTCCAGGACCATCCTGAAATTATTCCCAATTTTGAAAATTAAACCATTTAACTACATTTTCCCTATGATTATGTTTTAAATGCCAATCTTTCAATTATATCTTGATTCTAATAGTCCAACTATTTAATCAATGATTTTGGTACTATTTATTATAGTGATTACTATAATCCAATTATATAATCAATTATAATTTAATAGGTTGAATACAGTGCAACTGTTAATTAAAACAACAATTTAAATATTAGTCCAACTAACATTTAATTATTTGACGACGAATGATATTTGATTGAGTGCGTATGGCAAGTAATTAAACGAATATTGCAAATTCAATTCTTGCCTCCCACTATTTTTCGGCGAGCCTCTAACCCTCTGTCGAGTACTCGGGAAACCGTGTTTCCTAGTGGGCTAGGATCCCGTTAAATATCACACAATCTTGACTTTGGCCAACAAATTGTATGATAATTAACTAGGTAGATCTCTAAGATCAATTGGATCCAATCCAATTCCTAGATCCAGTAGGGGGACATCCAAGTCCGAAACATATATCTTATATATGCCAATATATCCAATATATTACCTAACATTTTTCCTCTGAATCAACTAAGCCTTGGCTTTGGCACAACAAACTTAGTGATCCCAGTTAAGCGCGACCCATTGACCATGGAAAGCTTCGTAATCAATGTCGATGGACAAGAAGTGGTCTTGACTTTGGCCAGCAAACCACAACTTGGACAAGACACCAATATAGAACAAAACTCTCGTGATTCAACACATCCTCGACGGACAAAGGCCTTGACTTTGGCCAACAAGCCAATGCCAGTCTCGGATCTTGAGTAAGAATCACTCAATAGAAGGAAAAACACTTAATATTTTGTGATGGTTTTTCGCGTGCAATTGGCAACCAATTTATTATCTTTGTTAAGGTCTCATCATCATAAACCCTTAAACATGCTTTCTAAATACATAATAAAGCGTGTATAATAAAATAATAATGATATGCGGATGGATACTTTACACAATGATCCTAGATCAAATCTCTCCATTTCCTCTCTCCCGCTAGCACAAGTATTATTCTACCCATTACACTACACTTCTAAAGAAACCTCATTTACATTGAGGGGAATAGGTGAGAAGAGAATACAAAGAATAAGGAGGTAATAAGGCTGGACACGCAGGTCCAATTAATAAATTCCAAATTTATTACAATAATTTCTAAAATTGCCCTACCCATCTAATATCCATCCGATATACATTATTCATCCATCGCAACCATGTATTCACACAAGCATGTTATCAATCAATCTAATCAAATTAATTAATCTGATAATTAATGACCATCCAATGTTCAAACAACGATTTGATTTTGCTCGAGTCAAACTCGTTTTGCGAATAAGTACTCAAAGTACAAATTCTCGAATTAAATTAAACTACATAATTAAATCCAATTCAATTTGTATTTAATACTAATTCACTATTTAATTCCAAATTAAATACTACACTTTATTAATGAACTTTTACGACTTAAATTCCTAATTTAATCGTTACGGGTCTCAAAGCCCGATTAACGTCCAACGTCAATTTAATTAAAGTCTAATGGGCTTTCGATTAATTTCTTTAGGCGTGGACTTTTGGTCAACTCGGGTCAAACCCAATAACCAAAGTCCAATCAAGGAGTAACCCCATAAGCCTAGAAATCAATTTTGGCCCATTAGGCCCAATTAAATTATTAAAGGTCCATTAGTCGCATTTGGGCTTTATGAAAAGCGGTTTTGGGCCCAATTGGATCCAACCAATTTTTCCTAAACCCATCTTGGTACAACCAAGCCCAATTAGCCCATTTACAACAATTCAAGCCCAATTTCCAAAATAGGCCCAATTAACTAAATTACAAAAATCTAATTTTACAATTTAATTAATCTAAAATGTATAGCATAATTAATCACATAAATCAACATTTCCAAATCATCAATTTACACAACTAATCATGCTCTTTAACATCAAATAGTGTCCAACACAATTTAACAAAAAATCAAACCCAATACACATGCTTTAACTCTCGGCAAATGGGTGATTTTCATGTCCAATTTTAAATCCAATCCAATTGAATCTAATTAAACATTAAATCAACATTCCTAATTGATTCCAAGTCATCCAATGAATCAAAATCAAAAAATTCACCAAGATAAATTAGGGCATGACATTTGGCCAAGCCTCATATTTTGGGCAAATTGTTCCAAACAAAATTAGATCAAATTGATCCAATCAATCTTAAATTAAAACACATTAAAGCATACTAATCCATCCAATTTCATTAAATCATGCTCAAAACATTTTACCCAAATTGTAAGCCCTAAAATTTTCATGCTCAACCTTGCTCTGATACCATTGTTGGAATTTGCTAAGCATCCTAAGATCATTTCAAGCATTGAAAATACATGTGAATACAATCAATGAAGTTGCGGAATACTTACATCGAGCGGTTGAGCGATGCGGTGATCAACAAAACTTTATTTTCTGCCCTTGTGAGTGCTCGGCAATGGCAGTTTTGCCTCTCCATGGATTCGGCTTTGGATCATCTTCTAAGCAAGCTCCAAGCTTGTGTTGATTCCAAGCTCATGGGTGGACTTCCCTATCACCTTCGCATGTCTCTCGGAGTGCTAGCTCTTGATGATTTTGCCACAAAATCATCACACTTTTGCTTCCCCTAGCTCACAGCAGTGAGCAAAACCAGAAGAGAGAAAATGGCAGTTTTGCCGAGAGAGAGGAAGAGAATGGAGAGAGAGAGATGATAAAATTTGTTGTTAAATTGATAATTGATTTTCAAAAAATCATATACACAATTTTTGTCTTTAAAAAGTCAAACTAATTAAAGCTTACAACTACCAACATCAACTCACATCAAGTCACATCACTCAATCAATCAAATTGTCACATCACTCAAAGTGACATGATTTGACGCATGATGTGACTAGCGATTTGACGCTTGATTTGACTTGCCTGTCGCACTCAAATTCGAAATGCGAATGCGCTTGCAAACAATCCCGGGCTCGGGTTCGCTAATTCCAAATTAACGAATTTTTCGTTGCGACGCAATTAAATGATTATGCCTAGTGAAATCACTATTCACGTCGCTAACCAATTAATTCTAAATTAATTCGTTCACCCGAATTAAAATCTAATTTTAATTTCCTCGTCGAAATCTAATTTCATAAAATATATCGAATATATTATTTTACCGATTAATTCCAAATTAATCGTTCTCTCTCTATAAATGATATTTTATCCCAGATAAAATATCTCCGCAATTAATCCCAGATTAATTTTCTCTCTCATCTGATTAATCCCAGATTAATAAAAGTGCGAGTCATACGTCTTCAGTGAATCTTCGGGAAGCGACACATGAGATCCCCGGATATGTTGGCAGTAAATTCGGTCGTCGGACTATCCGAACACGTAAGTACCTAGTATCACATTTATACCGATTTACAAGACAAGGTTGGCTTCTAGCAAAGCGCCATGCCTACCCAATTCTCTAGAAATATCCTTACATGAATATAAGGATTTATATCAGGCGTAGTATACGTAGTATTGCGTATTTCGATCCAGTATCGGATGTCACGTGCTAGACCTGGGGCTGGAATTGTGTCTGCCCCGTACGAAGCACATGTCGGATGTCTGGTAACTAGTCTCTATAATCAGATATACATGACCTAATCATAATATCCCGATAACTGCAGCATTTAAGAGAACAAGTCCCGTATTCTACGTGACCATCATCTCCATATGACTGGAGTGATACTTCCGTCTTGACATCACACCCAACTCACTATGATTCTCGATATACCCAGAAGAGGCGTACACGGAAACCGGTTAAATCCCTGGACGACCAAAACCAAAGTATATTGATTGTCGCAAGTATTAGCGGTGCAAGTCTCAAGTTAAGACCAAATACACATACCCTGATTTCGGACTTCCATAGACACATAGTCATACTACCAATGGAATTCCGATGGGGTCTATCCAGAGCGAAGCTGTTTCCCGTACCATCAGTAAAATACAACCTCCTATTACCCTTGCATGAGTATCATATATCCAAATATATGAGAATTATGCCGTTGTGTCCTCACAACGCGCACAAGTGTAATACTAGTCTTTTACGCATTATCGATGTCCAATCTCGATAATTCTCTGACTATGGAAATTTAATGATTTATCCTTCGTGGACTGATACTGTCTCATATCATTCTTAATCCATGAACTAATCATATGGACCTCCTATCATTTATGCATCTTGGTGATCTAATCACAAATGATAAGAGACCAATCTCATTTGTCACATAGTTAATTTGTACAACAACACCATGATATGTACAAATAGTGAGGTTATGGGTCATAATTGTCCAACAGGAAATACATCAAATGGATGTAAAAACTGCATTCTTGAATGGTTAGTTAGATGAAGAAATTTGCATGGAACAACCTGAAGGGTTTGTTGCAAAATGACAAGAGAAAAAAGTTTGTAAACTTGTGAAGTCGCTTTATGGACTTAAACAAACGCCCAAACAATGGCATGAGAAATTCGATCATACAATATTATCACATGGATTTCGGATCAATGAATGTGATAAATGTGTTTACATCTAGAAAATGAATAATGATTCATATGTCATTGTATGTTTGTATTTTGATGATATGCTCATCATGGGACCAAATTTAAGTATCATAAACTCCACAAAGAAAATATTGAATTCGACCTTTGATATGAAAGACATGGGAAAAGCTGTTGTTATCTTAGGAATTTGAATTCAAAGAAGTAGTGATGGTCATACTCTCAACCAATCACATTATGTGGAAGCAATTCTTCGAAAATTTGGACATTTTGATAGTAGTGCGTCTAAAACTCTTTTTGATCATAAGAGTACATTAAAGAAAAATATTGGGGATAGTGTGTCACAACTAGAATATTCTCGTATAATTGGCACACTACAATACATCACGAATTGTACTAGATCGAACATTGCCTACTCTGTGAATAGATTGGCAAGATATACTAGTAATCCCTCAAAGGATCATTGGGATGCTTTAGTTAGAGTATTGAGACACCTAAAATACTCAATGAAGTATAGATTACATTATACCAAATATCCACCAGTTTTGGAAGGATATAGTGATGCCAATATGATTTCGAATGATACGGAAAAAGTAATAAGTGGATATGTATTTACACTTGGTGGGGTTGCAGTGTCTTGGAAATCACAAAAAAAATGTGTATAGAATGTTCAACAATGGAATCAAAATTCATAGCCTTGGATAAAGCTGCTGAAGAAGCGGAATGGCTAAATAATTTCTTGGAAGATATTCGAATGTGGCCTCAACTTGTGACGGCCATATGTGTGTACTATGACTGCATGGCTGCTATTGGGAGAGCAAAGAGCCATATATATAATGGGAAGTCAAGGCACATAAGACGAAGACATAACACTATAAAACATATGCTCTCGACTGGCATTATTTCCATTGATTTTGTAAAATCAAAGTAGAATATTACATATCAATTAACAAATGAACAATTGTTATATTTATCGAGGAGAATGGGGGTTAAAGCCAACACAATGAGCAGTAACCTAGCATATCGGTAATTCAAGTCTAGGTTAAATAGGGAAAACTAGTTGGGTAAAACTCAAGCGATAGAGCATAACAAGTTGCTCATTCCTATGATAATAAATGTTATGATACTATGATGTTAAGGATGAATGACTAATCATTCTAAACGACACTAACGGTGTTTGTGTCACATATATAGGAGTAATGTGGGATCGCATTTTTTAGAATGAAATGACTAAATTCTCTATAGCTCCTATAAATCCAGGATTGTCCAGGACTAAAATGAACACAAACGTATGAATCGAAAGGTGTCAAAATTCGATGTATGTGATATTTATTGTCTTAATTTATAGAATATGATGATCCTCCAAAAGGATTCCTTTTCAGGAAAGCGATTTTCCCGTTCAGCTGTCATATTTCATAAATGAAACATGCAGCATTAGCAAGCATTATCCAAATGGATTTACCGTGGCAACAGGTAAAAGGTTGAATCGTAATCAACATAGTGTTGATAACGATACCTTTCCGCTACAAGCCTAGCTTAGTATGTTGGTATGTTGCCTTCCATGTATGTCTTCCTTGAAGACTTATTTAGTACCAATAGGCACAATGCCTTGCGGTACATCAACTAATGTCTAAACATAGTTGGTATACATGGAATCCATTTCTGATTCATGAAACTTTGCCATAATAGGGAGTCGATACCTTGTATCACTTCCTCATGTGTAGTCAGTTGGTATTCCTCAAAAGATTGACATTTTTATGAGGTGAGATCAGAAACCCATACCCCAGGTTGTTTTCTGATTCTCTCCGACATACGTGGTTCTTGTGTATTCGAAAATTACTGGTAATAGTTTCATCCTTGATGAACTATTTGTGTTCCATTAAGTATCTGTGCCTGGAATAGTATTACTCCGATTTTTTATCGAGTTTTACTATCCTCCCACTTACCACTGCATATCTGTATTCCTCTTAGGAAAACCGCATGGCGAGCAACAATTACATTGTTCTCTGTTGAGATGTATAAGTATTATACTTTGGTATCCATAGGATAACCTACAATTGGCACTTATCCTATTTGGGTTCTTGTTTGGTATCATCCAAACATATGCCTAGCATCTCAAATTTTCGGGAATGAGAAAACCCAGTTTCTTTCCTGTTCATATCTAATATGATATATGTCAAATAAATTTTATGGAACCTTATTCTAAATAAGTTCTTGCACTGTTAATGCGTATCCGTTGAAGGAAATGGTAGCTCAGAGTGACTCATGATTAACCTTATCATGTCCAACAAAATTCAGTTACTCAGTTCGGACACACCGTCAAATTAACGTGTTCCGTGAGGAGTCATCTTTGAAAGAATAATATACTCTTTCAAGTATACAAGAAACTTATTGCTTCAGTATTTTCATCATGGTCTAACCGTGACGATTTAATACTTTAGCCGATCCGTCTGTCTACTTCGTGTCGAAACTATAAAAGTTTCCGATTTGTATTTCAAAAGAAACACATAACCATAATAGGATTCCACATCCGTAAAGGTCACAAAATATTCATATCCACCTCTAGCCTAGCTAGATATGGGCCCACTTGCTTCACTATGAACTAGGGCTAACAGATCGGTGGCATTTTCACTTTTACCAAGTAAAGGCGTTTTAGGCACTTTGCCCAATAAACTAGATTCGTAGACTTTATTTGAGTAGAATCAAATCAGTCCGAGTACCCACTCTTCAAAAGTGCGGATATACGAGTCTTGTTTGATTGTGTCCCAGACAACAATGCCACATCAGTTTCTTCTGATCAAATCAGTTTGAGCTATTGTTTGTCATGTTATACGTTTGAGATTTATTTTATATTCAAAATATAAATTCTGTTATTTCACATCAAATGTGTTATCTCAATATCATCTTTATATAATAAAACACTTTAGTGTTCTAGAATATAATGGTAAATCCGCAACGGATTAAACACTGATATAGAGATAATGTATCTAGTCAAACTAGTTACATTATAACAGTTTCCTAATTTAAGTACACACCCAATGGATAGTTCCTAAAATTAGGTATCTACGATTAAAACAACGACTTTTCGTCCCGTTTTCAATTCGCAGATTAATCTCAATCCGAAGTCAGAATCCTGCTCATAGCAGATTCTGAACATCAGTACATATTTATGTACCACACTAAGTATTTAAAATCTAATTTCAATACTAGTAATGAACATAATTATGACAAACATATTTAAAGTCAGAGCCTTGCTCGTCTTCAGTTCCTTCATGTATGCTTTGTTCAAATGGCAGTCACGCTTCCGCGATCCCGTTTGCTACAATTTAGGCAGACATTTTGGGATATGTCCTTTATCTTCCTAGAAGATTATAATGAATTTGCCTTTGCCCTTTTCCACACTCCAGAAGCCTTTGGCCAAGCCTTGGCCTTCTAGAATATCGAAATACGATGCGCCTTGCGCTACTTGCCTTATTGCAAACATTGACTTTATCTCATTGAGAATAGTCATTAACTCTCCAAGATTTCCTATTGCAATATTGTACTTCTAAAATCTAATTATAGATTTATGAAGATCCTTCAATTTCATTACCATACTATAAGGATCTAACCCTTAGTTCTGATAAAGAAATTAAGGAATCTACTTGGCAAGCTAAATGGATTAAGCCCTAAAAATTATCATTACATGAATCTTCCAAAGATCATGCTCTACTATTCGCTTAACTCCGGGCTTAGGCCTAATATGTTATTTTATCAAATAAAGTAACTTATTAGTTTCCAGGACCATCCTTAAATTATTCCCAATTTGAAAATTAAACCATTTAAATACATTTTCCCTAGGATTATGTTTTAAATGTCAATCTTTCAATTTTCTTGATTTTAATAGTCCAACTATTTAATCAACGATTTAGGTACAATTTATTATAATGATTATTATAGTCCAACTATTTTAATCAACTATAATTAAATTGTTTGAATATAGTCCAACTATTTATTAAAACAACAATTTAAATATTAGTCCAACTAACATTTAATTTATTTGACGAATGATATTTGATTTGAGCGGGTATGGCAAGTAATTAAACGAATATTGCAAATTTAATACTTGCCTCCCACTATTTTTCGCCGAGCCTCTAACCCTCTGTCGAGTACTTGGGAAACCGTGTTTCCTAGCGGGCTAGAATCCACACAATCTTGACTTTGGCCAACAAATTGTATGATAATTAACTAGGTAGATCTCTAAGATCAATTGGATCCAATCCAATTCCTAGATCCAGTAGGGGGACATCCAAGTCCGAAACATATATACAATATATATGTCAATAAATCCAATATATTGCCTAACCTTTTTCCTCTGAATCAACTAAGCCTTGGCTTTGGCACAACAAACTTAGTGATCCCAGTTAAGCGTGACCCATTGACCATGAAAAGCTTCATAATCAATGTCGATGGACAAGAAGTGGTCTTGACTTTGGCCAACAAACCACAACTTGGACAAGACACCGATATGGAACAAAGCCTTCGTGATTCAAACACATCCTTGACGGACAAAGGCCTTGACTTTGGCCAACAAACCAATGCCAGTCTTAGATCTTGAGTAAGAATCACTCAATGGAAGGAAAAACGCTTAATATTTGTGAGGGTTTTTCGCGTGCAAATTGGCAACCAATTTATTATCTTTGTTAAGGTCTCATCATCATACACCATTAAACATGCATTCTAAATACATAATAAAGCGCGTATAATAAAATAATAATGATATGCGGATGGATACTTTACACAATGATCCTAGATCAAATCTCTCTTTTTCCTCTCTCCCGCTAGCACAAGTATTTACTTCTACCTGTTACACTACACTTCTAAAGAAACCTCATTTACATTGAGGGGAATAGGTGAGAAGAGAGCACAAAGAATAAATAGGTAATAAGGCTGGACACGCAGGTCGAATTAATAAATTCCAAATTTATTACAAAAATTTCTAAAATTGCCCCACCCATCTAATATCCATCAGATATACAATATTCATGCATCGCAATCATGTATTCACACAAGCATGTTATCAATCAATCTAATCAAATGAATTAATCTGATAATTAGTGATCATCCAATGTTCAAACAACGATTTGATTTTGCTCGAGTCAAACTCGTTTTGCGAATAACTACTCAAAGTACGAATTCTCGAATTAAAATAAACTACATAATTAAATCCAATTCAATTTTTATTTAATATTAATTCGCTATTTAATTCCAAATTAAATACTACACTTTATTAACGAATCTTTACGACTTAATTTCCAAATTTAATCATTACGGGTCTCAAAGCCCGATTAACGTCCAACATCAATTTAATTAAAGTCCAATTGGCTTTTAATTAATTTCTTTAAGACGTGGCCAATAACCAAAGCCCAATCAAGGAGTTACCCATAAGCCAAGAAATCAATTTAGGCCCATTAGTCGCATTTGGGCTTTATGGAAGTGGTTTTTGGCCCAATTGGATCCAACCAATTTAGCCTAAACCTAACTTGGTAAAACCAAGCCCAATAAGCCCAATAACAACATTCAAGCCCAATTTCTAAAATAGCCCAATATAATTAAATTACAAAAACCAATTTTACAATTTAATTACATAAAGTGTATAACATAATTAATTAACCAAATCAATATTTACAAAACACCAAATTAGCCTAATTAATCATGCTTATCAACATTAAATCATGTCCAACACAATTTAACAAAATCAACCCAAACATGCTACATTAACTCTCGGCAATGGAGGGTAATTTTATGTCAATTCCGAATTCAATCCAATTAAATCCAAATTAACATTAATCAAAATTTCCATTTGATTCCAACTCATCCAATGATCAAAAAATCAAAATACCAAGACATTAGGGTTCATCAACCATTCGGCCAACATATCAAAATTTGGGAAAATTCTTCCAACAATATTCCATCAAATTGATCCAATCAATCCTTAATTAAACATGTTTTAAGCATACTCAATCATCCAATTTCATTAAATCATGCTCAAAAACAGTTTACCCAAATAACCCTAAGTTCAATTTCATGCTTTTACTCCGCTCTGATACCATTGTTGGAGTTTCTACGGTCCCGAGGATCGAATATCAAGCAATGAAATACATGCGAATACATAGGATGAAGTTGCAAAATACTTACATCGATCGGTTGAGCGATGCGGTGGACAACAAAATTGATTTTTTCTGCCTTCCTCCAAGCTTGGCAGTGGGCTGTGACAGTTCTCCAAGAATCGGCTTCACGTCGCTAACGAATTATTCTAAATTAACTCGTTCGCTCGAATTAAAATCTAATTTTAATTCCGCGTCCAAATCCAATTTCGTTTATATATCGAATATATTAATTTATTGATTAATTCTAAATTAATCGTTTTCTCTCTTTAATTGATATTTTATCCCGGATAAAATATCTCCGTATTAATCCCAGATTAATTTCTCTCTCATCTAATTAATCCCAGATTAATTAAAGTGCGAGTTATACGTCATCGTGAATCTTCGGGAAGCGACCAATGAGATCCCAGGATATGTTGGTAGTATATTCGGTCGTTGGACTATCCGAACACGTAAGTACCTAGTACTACGTTTGTACCGATTTACAAGACAAGGTTGGCTTCTAGCAAAGTGCCATGCCTACCCAATTCTCCAGAAATATCCTTACAGGAATATAAGGATCTATATCAGGTGTAGTATACGTAGTATTGCGTATTTCGATCCAGTATCGGATGATCACATGCAAGGCCTGGGGCTGGTATAGTGTCTGCCCCGTACGAAGCATATATCAGATGACGAGCAACTAGTCTCTTTATTAATGGATAATCATGACCAAGTCATATTATCCCGATGGTTACAACCCTTTAGAGAACCAGTTCTGTATCCCTACGCGATCATCATCTCCATATGACTGGAGTGATACTTTCGTCTTGACATCACACCCAACAAACTACGATTCTCAATATACCCAGCAGAGGCGTACACAGAACCTGTTAAAGCCCTGGACGACCAAAACCAAAGTATATTGATTGTCGCAAGTATTAGCGGTGCAAGTCTCAGGTTAAGACCAAATACACCTACCCTGATTTCGGACTTCCATAGACACATAGTCATACTACCAATGGAATTCTGATGGGGTCTATCTAGAGCGAAGCTGTTTCCCATACCATCGGTAAACACAACCTCCTATTACACTTGCATGAGTATCCTATACCCAATATATGAGAACTATGTCGTTTGTGCCCTCACAACGCGCACAAGTGTAATACTAGTCTTTTACGTATTTATCGATGTCCAATCTCGATAATACTCTGACTAGGGATATTTAATGATTTATCCTTCATGGATTGATACTGTCTCATATCATTCTCAATCCAGGAACAAATTATAAGGACCTTCTATCATTTATATATCTTGGTGATCTAATCACAAATGATAAGAGAGCAATCTCTTTTGTCATATAGTTAATTTGTACAACAACACCGTGATCTGTACAAATAGTGACACTATCGGTCATAATTGTCCAACAAAGCATGCCACTATTTTTCCCTGAAACTAGGGTCTAGGGGCGTTACGTATCGCTGTCCCCCTAGCGCTGAAATCTGGCGGTCTTGGGGTGTTACGTATCACCATCCACCATGCCACAAATCTAGAGCCGATGTGCAAATCTATGCTACCCTACAGACTCTGAATTTAGGATCTAGAGGCATCTATCATCCCTAGTCCCAAACTACGTGTGCACAAGGTGTCTGAATCCATCAATTCCATATCTTAGTCAAGTTACATACTGAGGTGGGTTTTTCCCACATGCCTCAAAATCATAAAATCATGCTTTTGTAAAGATCACTTTTTCTAAATAACTTTTCAGAATATTCTTAATCAAAATATCCTTTGAAAGTGAACTTGGCTAACGCCCTAAATGCGGAAAAGTAAGTTTGATATTTAAAAATCATATAATGAAAAATCAAATTAAGGAAATAGCGTCCACTATAAGATTTTAGGATTTGGCTGATGTTACTTCGCTTTGTCGAAGAATGTTGCGGTTCCTACGATGATCTATAATTGAGAAACTCAATTAGGATATAAGGTATCAGACATGATTCGAGGTTAGATTAAACTTCTCAATTCTAGTAATCTATCAACTTCACAAGATGAATTATGCTTGCAACTTGTCATATCGTGATTTTATGCTTTAATATGAAATTCTTACGGTGATCTTTCTCATCCTTGATTGAAACTGAAATGTTATTAAAATCGCGTCGTGACACTCATTTGATCAAACATTTGACAGAGCCTCTGGTCGTTATGCATCGCGACCCCATACATGTTAAAAAACCAGTGAGCATCATATGTCTCCGCATCGCGACGCAAGTCCCTAAGCATCACGACGCTCAAATTCTATAAATGAATCTGTGAAAATTTCCATGTATGTGTCGCGACACTAGGTGTGTGGCACCGCGACGCTAGGCCAATTTCAGGGCCTAACATCAACTCTCCTAGCCTAGTTTTCCTAAAAAAATACTTCCCACACTTCTATACTACAATCTTTACTCAAAAAACTCTTTAAACCTTAATATTCACAGTTATTAAACCAACACTCCTCAATCCAATTTAACTCTTTAATCTATTAACTCCAATTAGCTCAATACTTAGGGTTTTCAATATTTGAACATTATTTAACACAATCAATTTCCATGCTCATTATGCCATTAAATGCAATCCCTAGTACGTTACTAATATCAACATGGCATCATACATTAAAAACCCTCAATCCAAAATTTGGGTCAAGTTGCTCTTTCCTCACTTCCTTTGATTTCCTTCATCTTTCATGTCTTCCATGATTGCTATTCTTCTTATGTGCTTGATGTATGAGCATTGGCATTTGTTTCCTCTTCTTCCTTCCTATTTCTTCATCTTTCTCCTTCTTATTCTTCTTATTATTCGTCTTCTTCTTCTTTCTCATTCTTCTTCTTCTACCATGATTTCTTCCTTCTATTTTAAATTTTGGGGATATTTGAATAGTATCTTGCTTTTATACTAGGGCCTATTTGAAATTGGTAAATTTGGAGAAAAATTTAGAAATTTAGAGAAGGTTTGAGAATTTACTAGAATGGTCTTCGGGTACTATTCATCCAAATTTTGAGTTGCATTGTCTTCATATTTCTGGTTCGAATGTGGAAAAATGTTCAATGTGGAAATTATAGGTCTCGATCTGAGCTTTCTGGAGATATAAAATTCATAAAAATCTAAGTTGTCGTATGAGAAAGTTATGGCCCAAATACCATGAGCTATTCGGAGTGGAATATCATATCATCTCGTACGGAATCTCGAAGAATTTACCGATTATCCCCAAAGTCATTTCATGAGTGTATATATGTCCAAATATAATTTATTTTATGCGACACTCATCCTAAAATGTAACAATAGTTGGGATTTCCGGTCGTACAATAATGTCTGTTATACCCCTTCTAATTATTTTGTACCATAAGTATCATTGATTCTCTAATGAACAATTTATTCATAACTATTATAAATATTAATATCATTCTATTCGTAATAGAAATATTTGAACGCTCTAACCTTTCAAGTATTGAACCAACCCTTAAGGAATATACTCACTTACTTCTTGTAAGAATAAATGGATTCCATATCTATATAAAACGTGCACAGTTACACCAAACCATGTCCCCCAAAACGTAGCTATTGGTTGTGATTTCTTTTCCAACCTTAACTTTGTAAATAAAAAGACATTTAGGAGTTCATAGTACACTCAGATTAAGATAAACCCATATATGGTCATCTATTAGATTGATATGAATTTCTTTGCTTAACGAATATTAAAAGAAATTCATTTATGTCTTGGACCTAGAAGACTAGCACATGTTGTATATTGGAATTGGAGTCTCAATGGTTAAAACCGATGTACCACGAGCAAGGGAAACACCCGTATAGACATGTGGGTATTCGTTAGAGTGAATACTAAATGACTCACATGTAATCCTATAGTTTGAAGTACACACCACATCAATAGGAATCTCCTCGAGTCGAGTAGCCATATGTGATCCATTGACGACTATATAACATTGATTTTGTGTGTGATCCTCCATACTTTGATGCTATTTATGTCAAAGCATTTTCATGGTCTGACCACTAGATGTTCGTTTGGTGTGGACCGATGCACTCGTTAATCAAGTGCGTATCAAAATAGGATTCGTCAGCCCGTATGAGTACCCATAACGGGTTTAGGTATCCATGTGTGTGAGTAAGCATGATTCTTAATCTTTGGCGAAAGCCGATCACATTGTTGGTAAAATCTAGGTCCCAAGATCAAACAAGACATGAAAACATGCCGTGAAATACACCAACGAAGATAGCGGAATACTTACATTGATCGGTTATGTCGATTTGAAGATGAATCATGCCCAAAAACGCACTGCCTTTGTAAGCCCACTGCCAGCAGTCCATGCTCACGTCTTGGCAGTTTCGGGTCTCAAAACGAAGCTCCCAACTCCATCGGATGAGTCCCGCCTCATGGTCGAACCTCCCTACCACCTTCGAAGACTTGTAAGTGTGCTAGCACTTGATTTCTCACCATGAGAAACCACTCTTGGCTTAACTTTGTTCACGCCATTTCTGGTTCCAACACCAGTGAAGATTTTCTTCATTTGGGCGTGTGAGAGAAGAGAGAAATGAGAGAGAAGAAGTTTTGTGTTAAGTTAAAATGATTTACAAAACATCAATTTATATTTATGCCATAAAAATTTATTAAATTAATAATAAATTTATGACACAAATCATGCAATGGCTTAGAGACTCAAACACTCAATTTCCATGCAATGACATTGAGTGCAATGTCACTATCTACATGCAATGCATTAGATTAATAATGCATCATAATATGACATGTGTCATGTGGGCCCCACACGTTTCCAAATGAAAGTGGGCCCACGTGCACTCACGCGTTCGGGTTCGATATTTCCGAATACCGAGCTTACGTCGCGACGTTAATTCAATCGAATAATTGCGGCTAGCGAATTATTATTTACGTCGCTAACGAATTAATTCTAAATTAACTCGTTTGCCCGAATTAAAATCTAATTTTTTAATTCCGCGTCGAAATCTAATTTCGTTTATTATATCGAATATATTAATTTACCGATTAATTCCAAATTAATTCGTTATCTCTCTCTAGACGATTATTTTATCCTAGATAAACTATCTCCGTAATTAATCTTAGATTAATTTTCTCTCTCTCTTCTTTATAATCCCAGATTATTCAAGAGTGCGAGTTGTGCGTCATCGGTGGATTATCGGGAAGCGACCCATGAGATCCCCGGATATCTGGCAGTAATAACTACGGTCGTCGGAGTATCCGAATCACGTACGTACCCATTGATCCCAGTCAAGCGCGGAACCCATTGACATGGAAGCTTCGTAATCAATGTCAATGGACAAGAAGTGGTCTTGACTTTGGCCAACAAACCACAACTTGGACACGACACGATATGGACAAAGCCTCGTGATTTTTAAAACACATCTTCGAAGGACAAGGGCTTGACTTTGGCCAACAACCCCTGCCAATCTCGGATCTTGAGTAAGAATCACTCAATGGAAGGAAAATAAACGCTTGATATTAACGAGGGTTTTTCGCGTGCAAATTGGCTACCAATTAATTATCTTTGTTAAGGTCTCATCATCATACACCCTTTAAAACATGCATTCTAAATACATAATAAAGCGAGTATGAAAATAAATAATAATGATATGCGGATGGATACTTAACACATTGATCCTAGATCAAATCTCTCCCTTTCTCACTCAAGCTAGCACTAGTATTACTTCTACCCGTTACACTACACTTCTAAAGAAACCTCATATACATAGAGGGGAATAGGTGAGAAGAGAATAGAAATACAAAGAGAATAGAGGTGATAAGGCTGGACACGCAGGTCCAATTTAATAAATCGAATTTATTACAACAATTTCTAAAATTGCCCACCCGTCTATATATCCATCCGATATACATTATTCATTCAACCACAACCACGTATTCACACACATAAGCATGCTATCAATCAATCTAATCAAATTAATTAATCTGATAAGTTAGTGATCATCCAATGTTCAAACAACGATTTGATTTTGTTCGAGTCTCAACTCGTTTTTGCGAATAAGTATTTAAAGTACGAATTCATGAATTAAATTAAACTACATCCTTAAATCTAATTTAACATGTATTTAATACTAATTTTATTTCAATTCCAAATAAATATTACCAATTTATTCAATAAACCTTTTTCGATTTAAATTCCAATTTAATCGTAACGCGTCTCAAAGATCGATTTAACGTCCAACGTCAATTCAATTTAAGTCCAATGGGTTTTGATTGTTTCTTAAGGCGTGGACTTTTGGTCAACTCGGGTCAAACCGATAACCAAAGTCCAATCCGAGATTTACCCCATAAGCCCATAAATCAATCTTGGCCCATTAGGCCCAATTGAACTTTAAAGGTTCATTAAGTGGCATTTGGGCTTTATGGTCAAGGTTTTGGGCCCAATTGGATCCAATCCATTTGGCTTAAACCAAACTTGATAAATCAAGCCCAATAGGCCCAATTACAACTTTAAATTCTAATTTCCAAAATTAGGCCCAATTAATTAAATCCAAAAATCCAATTTTCACATTTTAATTACCAAAAGTGCAATTATATGATTAATCAACTAATCAACATTTCCAAAACACTAAATTAGTCCAATTAATCATACTTAATTCATTATTACATGTCAACACACATAATGAAAAATCAAAACCATTTACATGCTTTCATGCTCTCGGCTAAGGAGGGATTTCATGTCCATTCGGTTTCAATCCAATTAATCCGCAATCGACATTAAATACATATCCCGAATGATTTCCAATACATCCAATTATCAAAATCAAAAATTTACCAAGACATTAGGGCATTAGTCACATTCGGCTAACTCAAAGATTTTGGGGTTTTTGTCCAATTCGAAATCCAATCCAATTTGATTCAAATTAACGTCAACCTAATCGATTCTAACTCATCAAATGAATTAAAAAATCAAAAAATCCAAGATCCAAAAAATGCATATACATTCGGCCAAGGTGAATAAATTGGGGAACATTATTCCAAATCAATTTTCGTCAAATTAGTCCAACCAATATGAATTTAAACATGTTATAAGCATACTCAAACAAGCAATTTATTCAAATCATGCTCAACAAACATTTACCCAAATTTTAAGCCCTACATTTTTCATGCTTGCAACATTAGCTCTTGATTGCCATTTGTTGGTAAAATCTATCCCAAGATCAAAACAAAGACATGAAAACCATGCGTGAATACACCAACGAAGATCGCGGAATACTTACATGATCGGTTATGTCGATTTGAAGATGGATGAATCATGCCCAAAAACGCACTGCCTTTGTAAGCCCACTGCAGCAGTCCATGCTCACTGTCTTGGCAGTTTGGGTCTCAAAACGAAGCTCCAAACTCCATCGGATGATGAGTCCGCCCTACAACATGGTCGTACGACTCCCTACCACCACCTTCGCAAGACTTGTCAAAGATGTGCTCGCACTTGATTTCTCACCATGAGAAACCACTCTTGGCTTCCCTTTGTTCACGCCATTTCTCGTTCCAAACCAGTGAAGATTTTCTTCATTGGGCGTGAGAGAAGAGAGAAATGAGAGAGAAGAAAGTTTGAGAAGTTTTATGTTAAGTTAAAATGATTTACCAAAATCAATTTATATTATGCCATAAAATTTATTAAATTAATAATAAATTTATGACACAAATCATGCAATGGCTTAGAGTGTCAAACACTCAATTTCCATGCAATGACATTGAGTGCAATGTACACTATCTACTGCAATGCATTAGATTTAAATAATGCATTAATATGACATGTGTCATGTGGGCCCCACACGTTTCCAAATGAAAGTGGGCCCACGTGCACTCACGCGTTCGGGTTCGATATTTCCGAAATACCGAGCTTACGTCGCGACGTTAATTCAATCGAATAATTGCGGCTAGCGAAATTATTATTTACGTCGCTAACGAATTAATTCTAAATTAACTCGTTTGCCCGAATTAAAATCTAATTTTAATTCCGCGTCGAAATCTAATTTCGTTTATTATATCGAATATATTAATTTACCGATTAATTCCAAATTAATCGTTATCTCTCTCTAGACGATATTTTATCCTAGATAAAATATCTCCGTAATTAATCTTAGATTAATTTTCTCTCTCTCTTCTTTATAATCCCAGATTATTCAAGAGTGCGAGTTGTGCGTCATCGGTGGATTATCGGGAAGCGACCCATGAGATCCCCGGATAATCTGGCTAGTGTACAGTAAATACGGTCGTCGAGTATCCGAATCACGTACGTACCCATTGATCCCAGTCAAGGCGGGACCCATTGACATGGAAGCTTCGTAATCAATGTCAATGGACAAGAAGTGGTCTTGACTTTGGCCAACAAACCACAACTTGGACACGACACCGATATGGAACAAAGCCTCGTGATTAAAACACATCTTCGAAGGACAAGGGCTTGACTTTGGCCAACAACCCCTGCCAATCTCGGATATTGAGTAAGAATCACTCAATGGAAGGAAAATAAACGCTTGATATTTAACGAGGGTTTTTCGCGTGCAAATTGGCTACCAATTTAATTATCTTTGTTAAGGTCTCATCATCATACACCCTTAAACATGCATTCTAAATACATAATAAAGCGAGTATGAAAATAAATAATAATGATATGCGGATGGATACTTAACACATTGATCCTAGATCAAATCTCTCCCTTTCTCACTCAAGCTAGCACTAGTATTACTTCTACCCGTTACACTACACTTCTAAAGAAACCTCATATACATTAGAGGGGAATAGGTGAGAAGAGAATACAAAGAGAATAGAGGTGATAAGGCTGGACACGCAGGTCTAATTAATAAATCGAATTTATTACAACAATTTCTAAAATTGCCCACCCGTCTAATATCCATCCGATATACATTATTCATTCAACACAACCACGTATTCACACACATAAGATGCTATCAATCAATCTAATCAAATTAATTAATCTGATAATTTAGTGATCATCAAATTTTCAAACAACGATTTGATTTTGTTCGAGTCAAACTCGTTTTTGCGAATAAGTACTTAAAGTACGAATTCATGAATTAAATTAAACTACATCATTAAATCTAATTTAACATGTATTTAATACTAATTCATTATTCAATTCCAAATTAAATATTACAATTTTATTCAATTAAACCTTTTTCGATTTAAATTCCAAATTTAATCGTAACGCGTCTCAAAGACCGATTAACTTCCAACGTCAATTCAATAAAGTCCATGGGCTTTTGATTGATTTCTTAAGGCGTGGACTTTTGGTCAACTCGGGTTCAAACCGATAACCAAAGTCCAATCCGAGATTTACCCCATAGCCCATAAATCAATCTTGGCCCATTAGGCCCATTGAATTTAAAGGTTCATTAAGTGGCATTTGGGCTTTATGGTCAAGGTTTTGGGCCCAATTGGATCCAATCCATTTGGCTTAAACCAAACTTGATAAATCAAGCCCAATAGGCCCAATTACAACTTTAAATTCTAATTCCAAAATTAGGCCCAATTAATTAAATCCAAAAATCCAATTTTCACAATTTAATTACCAAAAGTGCATTATATGATTAATCAACTAAATCAACATTTCCAAAACACTAAATTAGTCCAATTAATCATACTTAATTCATTATTACATGTCAAACACACATAATGAAAATCAAACCCATTTACATGCTTTCATGCTCTCGGCTAAGGAGGATTTCATGTCAATTCGGTTTCATCCAATTAATCCGCAATCGACATTAAATACATCCCGAATGATTTCCATACATCCAATTATCAAAATCAAAATTTACCAAGACATTAGGGCAATTAGTCACATTCGGCTAACTCAAAGATTTTGGGGTTTTTGTCCAATTCGAAATCCAATCCAATTCGATTCAAATTAACGTCAACCTAATCGATTCTAACTCATCAAATGAATTAAAAAATCAAAAAATCCAAGATCCCAAAAATGCATATACATTCGGCCAAGTAATAATATTGGGGAACATTATTCCAAATCAATTTTCGTCAAATTAGTCCAACCAATATGAATTTAAACATGTTATAAGCATACTCAAACAAGCAATTTATTCAAATCATGCTCAACAAACATTTACCCCCAAATTTAAGCCCTACATTTTTCATGCTTGCAACATTAGCTCTTGATGCCATTTGTTGTAAATCTAGGTCCCAAGATCAAACAAGACATGAAAACATGCGTGAATACACCAACGAAGATAGCGGAATACTTACATTGATCGGTTATGTCGATTTGAAGATGAATCATGCCCAAAACGCACTGCCTGCCTTTGTAAGCCCACTGCAGCTTCCATGCTCACTGTCTTGGCAGTTTCGGGTCTCAAAACGAAGCTCCAAACTCCATCGGATGAGTCCCGCCTCTGGGTCGAACCTCCCTACCACCTTCGCAAGACTTGTAAGTGTGCTAGCACTTGATTTCTCACCATGAGAAACCACACTCTTGGCTTCCCTTTGTTCACGCCATTTCTGGTTCCAAACCAGTGAAGATTTTCTTCATTTGGGCGTGAGAGAAGAGAGAAAATGAGAGAGAAGAAGTTTTATGTTAAGTTAAAATGATTTACCAAAAATCAATTTATATTTATGCCATAAAATTTATTAAATAATAATAAATTTATGACACCAATCATGCAATGGCTTAGAGTGTCAACACTCAATTTCCATGCAATGACATTGAGTGCAATGTACACTATCTACATGCAATGCATTAGATTTAAATAATGCATAATATGACATGTGTCATGTGGGCCCCACACGTTTCCAAATGAAAGTGGGCCCACGTGCACTCACCAGCGTTGGGGTTCGATATTTCCGAAATACCGAGCTTACGTCGCGACGTTAATTCAATCGAATAATTGCGGCTAGCGAAATTATTATTTACGTCGCTAACCGAATTAATTCTAAATTAACTCGTTTGCCCGAATTAAAATCTAATTTTAATTCCGCGTCGAAATCTAATTTCGTTTATATATCGAATATATTAATTTACCGATTAATTCCAAATTAATCGTTATCTATCTCTAGACGATATTTTATCCTAGATAAAATATCTCCGTAATTAATCTTAGATTAATTTTCTCTCTCTCTTCTTCTATAATCCCAGATTATTCAAGAGTGCGAGTTGTGCGTCATCGGTGGATTATCGGGAAGCGACCCATGAGATCCCCGGATAATCTGGCAGTAAATACGGTCGTCGGAGTATCCGAATCACGTACGTACCAAGTACTACGTTCTACTACGATTTACGAGACAAGGTCGACTCCTAGCAAAGCACCAAGTCCTACCTAATTCTCCGGACATATCCATTAAAGAATATTTAAGATCTGTATCAAGCGTAGTATACTAATGTATTGTGCATATCGGCCCAGTATCGGATAGTCACGTGCTAGGGCTGGGGCTGATAAGTGTCTCTGCCCGTCCGAAAACACATATCGGATGTGTCTGGTAACTAGTCTCTATAATCGGATATTCATGACCTGGTCATAATATCACGATTGGATGCGCATCTCTTAAGAGCACTAATACCGTATCCTGCGTGACATCATCTCCACTATGACTGGAGTGATACTTCCGTCTTGACATCACATCCAATACACTACGTTCCAATATACCCCGCATTGGCGTACACAGAACCGGTTACAGTCCTAGACGACCTCAACTAAAGTATAAATCGATTGTCATAAGCATTAGCGATGCAAGTCTCAGGTTAAGACTATACACACCTACCTGATTTCGGCCTCCAATAGACACATATTCATAATACCAATGGGATTCCGAGGGTCTATCCAGAGCGAAGCTGTTTCCCGTACCATCGGTGAAACACGACCTCCTATCGCACTTGCATAAGTATCCAACACTTATATATATGAGAACTATGCCGTTTGTGCCCTCACAACGCACACAAGTGCAATACTAGCCTATTCCGCATTATCGATGTCCAGTCTCGATAATACTCAGCTAGGGATATTTAATGATTAATCTTTCGGGGACTGATACTGTCTCATATCATTCTCAGTCCATGAACTAATCATAGGACCTCTCTTCATTTATATATCTAAGGTGATCTAATAACAATGATGAGAGTGCAATTTCCTTGTCACATAGTTAATTTGCTACAACAACACAATGATCTGTGCAAATAGTGACGCTATGGGTCATATTATCCAACGCACATAGGGTAGATTGCATATATCAGCAATGATTTCTGATTAGTTGTAAAGAATCATGGACATGTCGACATGAGATGTGTGTCTCAAAAACTTTACAGTGAAAACTATGTTTCCTAAAAACAACTCAGATAGCCTACGACAGAGGGATTGATAAACATATATGGTGATCTCGACTTGTATAGTTTAGAAAGGTCATCTGTGTCCATCTTGTTAGGGATATGCCCTATACCAAACTTGTGGATGGGCTATATGTACATGTAATTGTAATATTTTCATTAATTAATAAAATGACAATCTTTATTATACGTGTCTTACATAACTTATATGAATTATCAACACTGTAATAAAGCCCTTGGAGTAATAAGATGATGGCTTCCAAGCCTTATGAGAATCATTACTCTTAAATGTTCATAGTCATAGTTTTATGAATAATCTAGGCGTTAACAAAACGGAGAGACTAGCTTGATGATATGATCCGCCCTTAAGTGGGGTAGCTGATACGGTCATAAGGGTATAATTGGTTCATTTGTTGAAACACATGAAGTTTTTAAAGATACAACAAAGAATCGCCACTCTCTCGGATAATATTTTCTTATAAGAGTAGTAGTTCGCGGGTTGATATGTGTGATCAGTGCTTGAGACTGTGGCCACAGCGGAAGAATCATGTGAGATTCTTAAATTAGAACGATTCATAACACTATCAACATTATACCTTTGACCATATGCATAGACACTTTCTGTACCCTAGGTCAATAGGTTGGGATACAGTGAGGCGATGGACCGTATCATATGTAAATCGCATATAGAATGGGTATATATATCCTTCCTTCTCATTTTGGGGCCTTGGCATGTTGCTATTGTTGGTTTATTCTAAGGTCCCAAGATCAAACAAGTCATGAAAACATGCGTGAACACATCAACGGAGGTAGCGGGATACTCACATTGATCAGTTGAGTCGATTTGGAGACGAATGAAGTCCAAAAACGCACTGCCCTTCACGCCAAACTGCAACAGTCCACTGTCCATTGATCGGTTGAGTCGATTTGGAGACGAATGAAGTCCAAAAACGCACTGCCCTTCACGCCAAACTGCAACAGTCCACTGTCCCTGCAAAACAGAAATTTGAGTGAAAAAACGGAGCTCCTAGCTTCATCGGATGGATCCCGTCTCATGGGGGAACCTCCCTACCACCTTCGCAAGACTCGTAGTGTGCTAGCACTTGCGGTTTT
>SKCR01045310.1:0-66554 GCA_019454045.1 Zanthoxylum bungeanum
ATTGTCAGTTAGAATGGAAAAGAACAGTAAAAAGAAAGGTCGTTTAAGGAGAAAGGCTTGACATTTGTTTTACTGAAAATGTATCTGATACTTTTGAATGCATATACTGAAAATACACTAGTTATGTAGTGAAAGCATTTTGTATAAATAGAAGCTGTGAAATGTAGCTGTAAATGCATCAGTGGATGAAGAATATAATAATTCTATGAATTGGGGTATTGTTTTTGGTCATAATTAACGATGTCTCACAAGCTATCTCTTCCCAAACCCGTTATCCATAGATGAATTTCAAAAACAACTGTCCATCTAAGGCCCGGGTGCTGAAACTTAGTAATTGTATAGATATTCGAACCAATGGACTTGTCATAATTGATCATAATTAACTATGCCTCACAAGATATCTCTTCTCGAACCCATTGAAATACATTCTTTGTATAAACCTCAGAAGAATGTTTTTCGATGCTATGTAGATGTGTCGTTAAAACTGGACTACTATGGGTCGAATCAAACTCGTCTTTTGTTTCTTTATGCCGTATGCAGTACAATGCACGATATATTTGTCAAATAAATTCATACAATTTCAACTTCACCTGAAGGAAACGAGACAAGTATGAATTTAAACTCTCACACCTTTGCGTCGATCGCATTCCACAAAAAAAAATACCTTTCAGATAAGCCTCAACCCATTTTCCACATTTCTGGTACATCTTTTGAACCCATGCATTTTTCTCCAACCCCATCTCAGAAACTAAATCAGCCCATTGTCTTTGAAATTCATATATGGATAACGGCTTCAACATGAATGAAACAAGGCAGTCAACAAGCTGCACGTAGGTCCCTCAAAGGTAGAATGAATTTGCTTGCTTGGGGTGGTTGGTGAAGAATAACTCCTTCATGAAGCACAGCCAAGAACGTCAACTTCAAATCAATTTTCACTGTAAATTTTAATTTCTATTTATGAAGTAAGTTGAAAATAGTAGGAGGCCCATGCTATGGATTTGGCCCATTTATTATTTTTCACTTTGGCATGCAATTTGAGAAGCTCATCTTAAGCCCATTACATAATGTAGAAGTAAATTACAATTAAATTAAGTAAATTAAAAAGTACAAGGCAACAAATATAATTTAAAAAATGTTCATCTTCTATAATTAATAAAAATTCATTTTCATACTAAATACATTTCATATGAGGGATATGAAATAAAAATTATTTATAAAAAAAAATTAAAAAATTCTTCTCCATGCTCATTAACTTTAGTCAATATCCGAAATACTATTAATTATAACCAAATTTAATATTTACATAAATAAATAAGTAGAAAATTGATTAATTTAATATGGAATCGATTTTTTCAGAAAATTGATTAATTTAATATGGAATCGATTTTTTCCAACTCATATGCATGCTCATTAACATATATAATTAACGAAAATTAAACCATAACCATGTAATTAATATATTTATTAAAAATACCTCACCAAAATATCGAAGATATTATTTTTTTATACGAACCATTACCCATAATTACTCGAATCTTAATTGAAAAATAATTGGTCAAAGAAAATAATAAAACGATTCATTAACGAAAAAACGTATTCATGATATTAAATTCGTATTCCATTAGTTTAATAAACGATTTCAACCGAATCGACCCATTTATTAAACGAATACATTGTTTGAAACTCACATTCGCTTTAAAACGAATCGAATCGAATAAATAAGCAAAATCTACCCAAATTGCCCCCCTAGCCGTAATGAATAAAAATTGTAAGCAAAAACAATAAGTATAAAACTCGTATACATACTAAATTAACATATGTAATTAACGAAAAATATAAGTAGATATCAATATTAATAATTTGTGCTCATTATTTGTGATGTTTCATTTTTTTGTATTAACTTATAACCATTAAACATGAAATCGAGATCGAATCGAAGTAATAAACATGATATTGAATAATTTGTAATTGTTAGATATAACCAATACATGCAACTTGACACCATTAATATGCAATTTAACTATTAAGATGCAACTTTCAACCTTAAAAGATGCAACAAATATTTTATGCTTGAAAAATAATGACCATTAGAAACACAACTTTTAACAATAAACGTGAAACTACAACAACTAGACATGCAACTTATACCAATATATATGCAATATTTCAAATATGAAACATTTAACAATAAACATGCAACATTAAACCATTAGACTTGAAATTTTAGCAATAAAATGCAATTGCATCTGCCTCGAAAATCGCACATGTAACTATGACCGTCGAATATGAAACTACAACAATTAGACATGCAACTTATACCAATAAATATGCAATATTTCAAATATGAAACCTTTAACAATAAACATGCAACATTAAACCATAAAACTTGAAATTTTAGCAATAACATGCAATTCCATCTGCCTCGAAAATCGCACATGTAACTATGACAATCGAATATGAAACTACAATCATTAGACATGCAACTTATACCAATAAATATGTAATATTTCAAATACGAAACATTTAACAATAAACATGCAACATTAAACCATTGGATTTGAAATTTTAGCAATAACATGCAATTGCATCTGCCTCGAAAATCGCACATGTAACTATGACCATCGAATATGAAACTACGACCATTAGACATGCAACTTATACTAATAAATATGCAATATTTCAAATATGAAACCTTTAACAATAAACATGCAACATTAAACCATTGGACCTGAAATTTTAGCAATAACATGCAATTGCATCTGCATCGAAAATCGCACATGTAACTATGACCATTAATATGCAACTTCTATTATTAGACTTGCAACTTTTACTAATAAATATGCAATATCTCAAATATGAAACCTTTAACAATAAACATGCAACATGAAATCATTGAACTTGAAATTTTAGCAATAACATGCAATTGCAACTACTCCGAAAATCGCACATGTAACTATGACAATCGAATATGACACTTCTACCATTACACTTGCAACTTTAACCAATAAATATGCAATATTTCTAATATGAAACATTTAACAATGAAATGCAACCTACAACTATTAGACTTGAAATTTTTAGCAAAAATATACAATAATTTTTTTATATTATTTTTTTATCAATATTTTATAATTTATTTAATAAAAAATAATTTATTATTATTTTTTTTAAATAACTGGTTGCAACCAGTTATTCACACAAGGGTATGTTAGCAACGCCCCTCTTATAAACATCTATTATCGATTTCCGTTGAACTATTCTAGCCTTTTCTTTCAATATTTTCTCAAAGGCCGTATTTATCCGGTACTTACTACTAATATAATAATTTGGATTAAAATCCTTATTCTTTGCTTAACATTCGAATCGATCACTAATTTGTACTTTAATATCAGTATCGGATATCCGAAACTTTTTGAATCAAATAAAATTTATATCTGATTCTAAGGTCCACAATTGCTACAACACTTGTGAACTAAAAGCACAATTTCTTACATCAATGAGGTACCCTTGCCAGTCACTGCTGTAATTACAAATCAATTTCAGATCCGGAGTTTAACAGGCAGCAGCTTCACTCACCAAGTGATTTAAGCATCAATAAATTATCTGCTTGGTCATGAGAGTTCAGAAGACAAGGCTCTTGTTCTAGTTTTTATTGCAGAAATCATTGATTAGGATCAAACTCTTCGAACCGTTTCTTAAAATCTTCTGCCATCTTCATTTCATCTTCTTTACTCGGCATAGAATTTCTCCAATCAGCCCTATCAGCGATGTTCAGCAATCCTGCCAAAACCTACACGACATTCCATTACAATTGTCTGTGATCTCCTAATCCATTCTTAGAAAATGGAAATAAAAATATCCTTAATTAAAAGGAATTCCGATGAGTAAAATTTGTATGATTTCCATAAACATTAACAATTTTGTATGGCAGAACACTAACAATAACTGAACTGCAACCAATATGTTACGAAATTGAAAATCACGACTTGAACAATCAACGGGAAGCAAACTATTAAAAACCATAGTCAGTTTGAAATTAATCACTTTAATGTAGCATCAAAGGTTATATTATATTGAATATCGACAGCTCCCTACCACTCCAGTGAAAACCAAGGAGTCCAACATTGATTAGTGGTTTGCTATCAACATAAAAGAGGTAAAAAAATCCTTTGTGATGCAGTGGCTCCTTGACATGAAATAATACCAGATTTACACCAACCAAATAAAAACAACACGTGTACAGATATTTCACAGCAGCAATTTCACAGTTCAGAGGATAATGCAAATGATCTTCATTTAAAACATAGATGGCACCCATTTCTGCAAGGAAAATAACCAGAAAATAGAAAAGGAAAAGTGCCCGGTATCTCAAAGATGCTTATATACCACTTCCTTCACATATGTCCAGGTAGAAAATCGGCAGAATCTCAAATAAGTAGTTGAATTTATGTATCTCACCTCACGTCCAAATTGAGCTGGGAATCCTTCATTCTCTTCGACTACATGTGAAAGTATTGTACCTCCAGGGAGCTCCACGTAAAAAAAACTACAGTTCCTGTCAAACTGTGTCCTCAATGATCTTCTGCCCTCGGAATTATTACTTGCTGCATGAAAAACATTAGAATAAAGATGCATGTAGAAGTTAAGGATACATCACATGCTGCTCAATATAACATCGAAATAAGCTGAAGAATTCCCTAGTGGTCAAGGTCTAGTTGGCAGAGCACTTCTAGGAAAGAAAGCAAAGTAGCTGAAGAAATTTTGAGCATGTGAGACATTTCAAGCTTCCATATCTTCTCAAGTCAGATTATCAGGTTATAGAGAGGCAAGATGTGAAACAAATTCTGGAAAGTGGAGAACTTGAAGCATCTACGTCATAATCCATAAAACCACTAACATTAAAAATATGGACTACATATTGAAAATAAGAAATTGAAACTCACATTTCATGACCAAAAATTCAAAACCCAACTTTTCTGCAGCCAAGTTAAATATATCTTGAACAGCAGCGGCCTTGGATGTTGGAATTGGAACAGCCTGCACAGAGGAAATACAGTAAATAAAGTACCAAAATAATTGCAAACATTTCATAGACATGTTAACAATGAGTTCATTTTATAAAACAAATGTCAAACACTCACTGGTTTGTTGGATAAGGATGAAATACAATTATGAGTTTGGAAAATAAGCCCAAAACATCAATCCCCCATACACTGGCCGAAATTAAAATGTTAACATACATTAATTAAGCAGGACTTGAATTGTTCCCAGAGGCATAACATGGAAATGAACATGTACATGTAGATTTTATATCCTGGAGAAGTTATAAAATGAACCAAAAAAGGGTATATAAAGATAAACAGTTGATATAACATAAAACATTATCTTATACAAGTAACAATTAATACAGTAAAATCAGCATGAGTTTACAAGCAATTCATCAATTCATACATTTATATATCTGGTTATGACACTTTGTGGAATTTTCATTTAAATACCTGAAGATTAGCATGAGTGCCGCGTTTGGAAAGCCACTCAAAGAAAACGACTTCTTTCCCCTGGTTTTTATAATACATCTTAAGGCTGTTCTGGAACCTACCAAGCTCCTTTTCACACTCGGGGGAAGTAGAAATGGTGTTGGGTGAGTGCTCAACAGGTATTACCAACACGTGGTCTTGAACAAGTGGGCCTTTGGGCAGTGCACAGTAGTAATATTCTCCTATGCTAACAATCAGATGTGACTCGACATTGGGACTTGACAAACAAAACCAGCACTCTTTTGATCTGCAACTTAATCACAGGGTACATCATCATTACAATGTTCTGTAAATATCATTCAGTCACAAACTTAGAGCATTAAGAAAATGAATGCAAACATATTAGCTATTTAATAAAGCAGAAAGAATGAAAATGACTTGAAACAGTATAAAACAGAGTGCAATGACCTAACAATTCCATTTGTAACTTCAGTGGAGCACCAACCTGTTGGCACTTGCATTTTCAGATCGAGGTCGCTTGTCTTCATTTTGCAGGCTGTGCTTATAGCTGCATTCTGGACCCTTTTCACATTTTCCTTTGATAATAAAATCAAGACAGACACCTCTCAAACATTGTTCTCTTGCATCAATATCATGTCGAAAGCTGCAATTTTCCCCACGAGGGCAAGACCCAGAATATATAAATTTGAAACACATCTTATCACCATCACCACCTCCATGTTTCTGTCGTTTTTGAGAGACATCGTATCTCCAATATTGCGAATCAGAAACGCTATTGCTCGGCCTTTTTGTAGCATCTTTAGAATGTGATTCTTGATCTGCCATTGTGTAAGGAGATAAGGTAGTGTTTGGTGACTTCATGCTTATCTCAGCAGCAGACATAGTAGATGCTGGTGTAGGAGAAAGTGCATGAATAAATTTCTGTGAAGAAGGTACAGGAACTAGCAGTTAGAAGAAGAAAAAGAAGCTTTCTGTAAAGGAAGAACCAAACAGTGACTGCTCATGAGCATCATTGTCAAAATATATCAAGCATCTAAGAGGAAAGAAAAATGGTCCAAACGAATCTCATTTCCAAGGAACTGAAACTACTAAGTTCAGCTCAAGTGAGATCCCAATCACCACAATATCTGATTCACGAAATCTATTCGGAACTTGCTTTGATGCCGCAAACACAACTATCTAAAAAGCACCTCTCTTATTGCAGAATGCTGGAACATGATAACACAACACTCAAGATACAAGCAGATATCGCTAACTGACGTAGTTCTTATCTAATCACCCCGCCATTCATTGACTAAGGAATATTGTTAAGGACAATCGCTTAATATCCATGATTTTTTTTATGAGTGAAGAACGAGTAGGTGTTTTGAGCGTGTCCACTCATGTCTGACAATCTTATAAAGACTCATAATCTTCTAGAAGAATATACCTTAATTTCTAATAAGAGTTAATACATGTTGAGTGTGCTATGCCATGGTTAGTACATAAGTCTAATATCATAAATGAAAAGAAATAAAATGTATCACCCAGAACTCATGTCTAAAATTTTCCTTTATTGTGTCAATTTTCCTTTTGACATTGTGTCTCTGCTTCCAGACTTAATACTCATGTCAGTATCTATAGTTCATAGGTAAATGCTCAAACATATGACAAAAAAGGTAAAAAATAAACATTTGGTACCATGTAAATAGTCATGAGAAATTTCCAAACACGTTAAAACGATGAAATAAAAAGAAAAACCTTGATAATAATTATTCAAATATCACTGAGATAGTATCATAGTAATCAAACCTGTTTATCTTTGTTTCCAACGGGAGCAAGACCCAAGAAGCGAGTCACATGCACAGCATCAACATTAGAGTATGGCTCACGAGCGTAGAATACACCCTTAGAACCTGCAATGTGATAGCTTCACAGATGATACATAAATTAGAAATCGTTTATGTTTGATAGCAAAAGTAAAGTTATCTTCAGTAATGGATATGCCAGAAAGCAATAAAAGAGTGTCAAAATATGCAACAGAACCCTAACTCAATTAAAAAAGCAGATTTCCATCAGCCAGACTGTAATGCTGTATCAGCATTGATCTAGATCACATATAGACAGAGGATGAAGAAACTGTTCCACTTTAAAATCAAAGTTGTTGGGTGATTTTCTATAATCTTACTCTACCTCCAAAACACACAAACTTTTATCATTAATACAAAAATATATTGGATATGATATAATTCCTAACATTAGGATTAGGATAACATACCATATTGGCAGATTCTGAAATATTATTTAAAGGGTCAAGAAACCATGACATCTTTCGAGGGTAAGGTAAGAGAGGTAAGAAAATGATTTTCAGCAACATGGAGGTTTCATCCCAAGCATTGTCTCATTTTAATCAGCAAATGAGGATTTGCACATTTTCATTATATAGAAAGCTTGAGATATTCAATCAATTTAACACAAGGGAGAGGTGGAGGCAAAATGTTACCCTAGATATAAACATTTTTGTGATGATATACTTAAGACCTTTGAAGCCTTTTAAGTCTGTTTCATGATTTTGGTGACACAAAAAGCATCAACAATCAGGAACAATCATGCACATAGATGCTAGGCAGACCAAACACCATGTACCGTGGTTTGATCTCTGCCACCAACTCTGATACAGTAGCATCACTGCTTGATGAATCTGAGATTTCCTCGGATATATCAGATGTAGCAACTCTGTTTGTGACTCCACTTGGCCATTCATTAGTAAAAACTGATTAAGGATAATCAAACAAGCAGACTGCGGAACTACGAGAGGAAGCAAGCAGAATCAAAGAAGACAACCACTCTACGAAAGCAAGGATATGTTAGGAACAAGTCGACAATTCCAGGTTCCTCCGCTAATGCCCGCAATGCATCAATGTCATCTTGACTGTATGTACCAAACTGCACATCTGATGATCTCCTACCAGATAAGTATGCCACAGATAAACCTAAACAGGAGTGCAGCAGATCAGCTATGATGAATATATTACAAACTACCAAACTCAATATTATTGCAACTAGAATTATAGGTATACCTAATCCATTAATATATATAAAGGAATTGTATATGGGCCATTAGGAATGTTTTTTGGAGAAGCATTTGATAGATCCTCTTCAGGGAAACACTTCATAGGTGCCGCCTAGAAAATGCCTTTAAATAATAATACTATAAAAGCATTTTAAAGTAAAATTAGGGAAATGCTTCTCCGGAAAACGCTTTCAGGGTTTTATTATAGGAAGTATTTTTCCAACAATTTCAAAAATGTGCCCGTGACCTATGTTGTTTTGGGCGGGCACTTGAGTGAGTATTTTGGGCATCCGCTTTGCCTTCCTCAACCTGCCCCTTACCTGCCTTCGTGCTTGGGTGCCCTGGCGGGCGAATTTTCATGGGCCGTTCATGAAAAGGCGGGTTAGAGGCGCCACTTAATTTTTTATTAAAAGCAAACCCTATTAGCTGTAGGAATACTTAAAAACATGAACAAATCCCAACAGTTGTGGAATACTCAAAAAATATTTTTTCTTTGATTTGTTGATAGCCTTCTTTCACATCTTTCAAAGCAAGGTACTCTTTTCTTTACAAAACATAATTTTATATACATCATTATTCTTTGTATCATATTCAGTGTAAGAACTCTCATAATCGTATAAAAAATAATATTAATGCAGTAATGCTACTATGAAGGAATCAAAAAACAATTCTTGTCTTTCATTATGACATTTTGTTAGATAAAATTCTGCATGTTTAACCAATCAAGCCGCCCTTTGTCTAGTCAAAGGCGCCGTTTGGGTGGATTTAACTATCAAAAAGTCTTCCCTCGCCTACCGCCTGTTACAGCATAGCCCGTGACAAATATTACAATATTACAACAATGGACGAAAATTATAAAAACAATTGAGTTCATCAACTAAATTAAAACATACATAAGAAACAAAAATCTCAGCTAGCTCATTATCCATCATATTCTCATTAAGCAGCTAAAAAAATTTCAAAAATCATACCGTGGAGGGTGAACTTGCCGCTGCCTTTCAACCAGAACAAGTTATTGGCAATTTTGAAGCCGTCCATCTTGAATCCTTGATCGGCCAAGTTCTTGGAAGCAGCCATTAAGACCTTGGCAGCGCCAACACCGTAGTCGCCGATGAAGTAGGTCGGGATCGGAATCTCAGAGCGGCCTTCCACGTAGTTCATGAACTCGTCCATCTGGTCCGAGGAATCCGGGAAGAACTGGCCGACGCAGAGAAGCGCGTCGAATGGACCAGCTGATTTGTTAACCTGAATTAACTCAAACGTAAGTCCATTAACCCTAATTCTATGTATATATAATGAGAGATAAAACAGACAAGCAGACCGATTGGACTCGCTTAAAGAGCTGGTTGAGGCGCCCTAAAACGTCGCCGCATAACAGAATCCGAGGAGGAGCCATGAGTGACTGTGAGAGAAGCGGGTTTCGTGATCGGTGGCCGGGTCTGATGCTTGAAGACGGCGAGAGAACTGCAAATATGGGCCACTGACGTTTGGGCCGGGGCTTACAGTCGATTAACAGTCACCTGGGGGAATACTCGTATTCTACTAACAGTAGCAATTTAGGTCCAAAGCAAGATGGAGGTTTATAAAAAATTGATTAGTTAAGTAAATAAATCGATTCAATTTGATTCGATTCATTTAATAAATAAATCGAATATGAATTTAAATTCACCGATTAATTTATTCATCTAAAATTAGGGATGACGACGGACTATGGTACGAGGATACTAATATTCGTATCTATCCCGTTCAATTAACGGATATGAAAATTGTCTATTTGCATTTTACAACCCCCCCCCCCCCCCAAGTACCAGGGCCCGTACAGGTCTCTGTTAATATGCATATTTTACCTCTATTTTAATAGGATTCCAATACCAGTACCCAACCCCTCAAATCAACAGGTATAAAAATTATACTCTTATCCGCTTTTAACGTACCAGACCCCGTAGGCCCCATCCCGTATAAATTTTTACCATCCCTATTTAGATTTTGTTTATTACTTTTCTTTTGATATTTTCTAAAAAAAATTAAGTTCGAAAAGTTATTGTCAATTATCACATGAAAAAATAATGTTATCTCGTTATGGTAGCTTATTTCCAGAAATTCATCAATTATGTATTGTATTGCATATATTATACATATATAAGAAAAGTTAATGTAAATAAATTACTGTAATTTATTTCATTGAATCATGTTAGAAACAAATATTTGTTTAAGATTCATTTATTAAACGAATAAATCCTGATGTTAGAATTCGTTTAAACGAATCGAATATAAATTTATCACATTTTAATTCGATTCGTTTAAAATTTAATATAAATTATATTCACCAACTTATTTTACCATCCATTTATTTTACCCAATTCTGATTTATTATTTTTTCACTTAATATTGTTACTGAAAAAAATTAAGAGTGGCCATTCTTCGAGTCGATTTTTTTTAAATCAAACCGAGTAAATAAGTAAATTATTTTAAACCAAGTCAAATCGGTTTGATTTAACCTGGTTAGATTTTAATATAAAAAATCACTCATTTCTCTCTCTCTTTTTTTTTTTTTTTAAAGATGAAAATTCATTCATATATAAAAACATCATAAAAATCTAATTACACGGTCATAAAAGCTCGAATATAAACTTAGGAAATCACAATTAGGATAAAACCTAATAACATTAATATATGTATTATGTGTTTCCCATAACCAATAGGAACAAGAGGAATTACGGGACCGGTCTAGTCTCTCTACCTCAATCTTAATACAAAGTCGGTGACTACAAATCCATAAATAGAAGCGAAACAACATAATACACATATTGTACATAAGACTTTTACAATAATATACAATCGATCTAATACAAGATAATTTATAGATTTATGAGACTGCAAATATCCCCATAACCATCGCAAAAATTCAGTGTTCAACACCAAATCTATTCGTTTTTTCCGTATCAAATCTTTTATACACTGATAAAAAGATAATTATACTTGTATAAAATAGAAATAAAAAACCAATAAAAACATTGGACAAATACCACTACAACAGTAAATCCACAAATATGGGAGTCAAAACACCCACCAGAACAATAACCACAAAAAACATGGGCTGCCAAAGAGAAAAAAAAAAAAAAAGAAGAAAAATAACAAGGCAGAGAGCGAAAAAAGAAGAGCAAAAAACGAAGGGGAAAAAAGGGGAATGGCTCCCATGCCGCCACCCACAAGTTGGCGGCAGCAGGGGCTAAAGACAAAAAGAATACTTGTTGACGGACGATTTTCGTCCCAGGGGTAGTTTCAAGATAACACACCCGAAACAACATTCCCTCAACCTTGAATTTGTTTGGTTATAGGGAGACCAAAGACAAATTTAGTAAAATGTGAGAAAAACGCACAAGTTGACAAGAGAGTTTTAACGTGGTTCGGCGGAGCGTATCCTGCCTACGTCCACGAGCACAAAACGGTGGGGGTTATTTTTATTGCCTGAACTAACTCGGCCGATTTGTTCTGAGTGAGGTCCGAATGAGGCCGAGCAGTTTAAAGGGTTTTACAAGTGGTGTTCTGTTTCTTTTTATTACAAGATTTGCTATCTCTAACAAATGAATCTAAATTCCCTTTATATACTCGGAAATTACAACATTGTTCCCCCAACTTTATGACGTTCCCCGCGCGGTCTCCGACTGATTGACGGGCTCTCTGCCCCAAGACTGTCTTCCCCGAAAGCAAACCTGCCGTCTGACAGCCTGTCACATCACTCTGTTTTCTCCACTGTCACACGCAACATACTGTAGCCAGCCTGTAAAGTGCTTCTGAATAATAACACGTTTTGGAGGAAAAATCCAACAATTCTGATCTTGTGTCGTTCTTCAAGAGGTCGGTCAAGTGATCTGCCGAGCCTCTCAAACTGTTACCGTCCTGACCTAAAATGTCTGAGCTCATCCGCTGGTTACAAGGGATGGGGACAAATCAAACCGAGCTCCTAGTCAAATGTGGTCGGCCTCGGCTCTGAAGTCGTCGGTCTCTGGAATCTGTGTCATGGCATACCATCTGGTCGATCATATTCAAAAACTGGGCTCGAACTCTATGCCAGGTCGAAGAGCAATATGTAAACTCCAAGCATGGGTCCTCTGAATGAGGAAAATTCTCTCTTTGCCCTCGCTGAACTGTATAAATACCTTAGTCGCAGAAATTCTCATCAACATCTGTCTCATAGTTATCGGTTCCAACGAGTGTATGAGTTGGTACCGGGAACTACAAGAATCTCCTCGGTCAGATAAAATATAGATGCTTTTTACAAACGACTTCACAAATTGAGTCAAATCCATATTTTACCCTTCTGATAGCCGTCTCTCGAGAACCGCAAGCCATTATATCTCCATAAATGCCCATCAAATCACTTTTAGGGTTAAACCCGATCGTGCCACTTGTAAAAAACTCATGGTCTTCCCGCCCAAAAAACTCAAATCAACCGACCGTTCGAGGAAACCAAAGGTCTCTCGATCTCGACCGTTCATCCCAAACTGATCAGACGAAGCCTGAAGGCGACATGTGGCGCTCATCCAAAGACTTTCTCGATCCGACGGCTAAAAACATTTCGTACCGACTATAAGGATGCTGAGCAAAGCCTCTTATTCTCTTTTACGAAAAAATCACAACTTCAAACTGCAAAAGTTATTCTCGTACCTGAGACCAGCAAACTTTCAATCGACCAGACAAACCGACCAGCTCTCCTTCTCAAATCAAGTAAGTTTTTACTCGCCCCCTCTATTTGGTATACTACACTCTACCATTGTTGCTTGTGGGTGTTTTACTTGTTGCTACTTGTTCTTCTTTTCTTCTGTCATGCCTATCTTTTCGCTTTGAGTTGCGAATTTTGTTTCAGATTTTTGGTGCTGTCTATATGGTATATATGTGTTCTGGTTGAAGGATGAGTGGTGGGTATGATGCATGTATCTCAGGCTTTCTGAGTGTTATGTTTGGTTGTATGTGCTTTAGGAGAGACTTGTTGCTTGTGGTTATTGCTAGGGCATTTAGAGATTGTAAGCATATGTCCCCGGTAGGTAGAATAGCTCTTGAACCTGTTGTGCCTTGAACTGACCATTGACTGACCTTCTTTATTCATGGCGACGGTTAGGAATGTCTGACGCTGAATCTTCTTCCGCCAAGCCTATAGAAACTCAACCTCCTCGCGCTGAAGAATCTTCCTCGAGCTCGGGGACACCCAGCATATAGGATTTGGATACTACTTCTACCCCATCTGAAATAGAAAATGATACCTACCACCACAGAATCCCCCGGAAAGACTCTGAGCCGGGAGAACTAGGTAGTACGGCTTTGGACATGAACCGGCCATTCACCATCACTGGAGATGCTTTGTGTGTGCTTCGTCAGCAGTACGAAATCCTGATTGACATAGCTCTTGATGTCCCCGGCTTGTGTGATTGTGCGAGCCAACTTGATGAGGGCTCGGTCGCCCTTCTTCCTTCCTTCTTAGAGTGCGGTCTTCGGCTACCAATTCAACCATACTTCGCGGGATGTTGGCCAGGATGGAAATCGCCCATTGCCAACTAAACTTGAATAGTTGGAGAATTCTGGCCGGCTTGCATGTGATCTGGCACCGAGCAGGCCGCGGAGAACTGACTTTTGATGAATTGAAAATGTTATACCAGCTGAAAGCCAACCTGAAAACCCACCACGATTGGTATTACCTTTCTTCGTATGCCGACATCCCTGCTCTCATCAAAGACATTCGCCAAACCAACAAAAATTTCAAAGACCCCTGGTTAGCCACAGGCGACTGGGGACTGACTTGGTCACTGTGCTCGGAGATGACAGAAGTCCATGTTATCTTCAAAGCAGGAGGTTAGGACTCGGTTTCTTGACTTCTTTTTCTCAACCTTCATGTCAAAATACTAACTCTTTAACCTTTCTCAGCCTGCTGGAGGGATCCTCCCAAGGTTACCCATGTGGTCCGTGCTAGGATCAAGGTGGCTCATAGTTACGCCAGCCATTGGAGGAGGGTAGTCAACGACTCGGCCTTCTTGGAGTCAGGCCTCATTCAGAGTGCACCTCAACAGGTCCTGAGGCGGCTGAGTAAATTATTACTGACTTTCTAACTGATCCTCTTGTTTGCTTGACTCATAAATGACTTGAATTTTCTGAATTCCGAGCTGACTATGTTCTCTACTTTTTCCTTGGCATGAATGTCAAAACAACCCAAATACATCGACCGGCTTCTAGGAACATCAAAGGAGCCAAGCCGGGTGAAGCCGGGTCATCTCGGCAACGACCTACTGCTGCCACGGTAGCAGAGAAGACCAAAGAGGTAGCCCATCCACCTGTCCAACTCACAGCCTCTCCAGGGAGGATGGCACCGAGGCCTACCAGCCGACCGTCTTCCACTACATCTTAATCCACAAAAAAACGTCGGCGAACACTCGGATGGGAATCTGCCGGACTTCTGGACGATGAGGAGGATGAGGAAATGCCTCTGGTTATGAGGTCCACCACGCGGAGGGAGATGAGAGCTGTGGGGGTTCCCTCCAGCGCCTGGAAAAGGACGGTGGCAGTAGGGGTGGATGACCTCAATGAGAAGGTCCGAGAAGCCACTTCTCACTTGATGCCGACTTTCAATCAGTTGGCCGAAGCGGTGCCTCCCGAGAAGATCCCACAATTAGAGGACATCTCCCCGGAGGAAATAATTTCCCGTTTCTCCCTCCGTATAGCCGAGGTACACTTTCTTCTTTACTTTCGTACTGTATTTTTACTTGCTTTCTGATTTCTTCTCCATTTTCTCGTAGGACAACTATTTGATGGCCCGAAATAAGGACATGCTCATAAGTCTTCTTTCTGAGGGAGGCCAAGTGCAAAGGCTCCAAATTCAAATCACGGAGCATGAGGCTGCACTGGCTAAAAAAGATGAAAAAATAAATTCCCTGGATGAGGTTGTGGGAGAGGCCCTCAAACTGAATGAATCTCTTTGGACTGCCTCGTCCCCGGCCAAGAAGAACGCAGAGGCTGCCAAGAAAGATCTGGAGGCTGCCCATGCTGAAAAATAAACGCTTGGGTTGGGAGGTGGGCAGCATCGAAGCAAAGCTAAGAGCCATGACCGAAGAGAGGGAGCGAGCTCAGGAGGAGCTGAAGAAAAAAGAAACATAGTTGGAGGAGGCTCGGAATGAGCTTAAGAAAAATGAAACTGAACTGGTGGATGAGAGAGAGTAGATCAGGCTAGAGGGGGTCGGTGACTGCGCCCAGATTATTCCGGTAGTGATGTCAGATATTGACATGGCTCTCATTCATACAGCCATTCGGTACTGCCAATGGGAACTTCCAGAAGAGGAGTTCCGAAAATGGCTTCCCCCTTCCGGAAAAAGTCTAGGATCCTGAGCCCATTTCGGTCGTACCAATGTCTTCGGCCCCTGAGGAGAATCAACCCGAGGCTCTTGCCCCTGAAGTGTCTGAGGCCGAAATTACAGCCCCTCTTGCCTCCCAGGATGAAGTCATTGCCCTCACTGTCGGTACCGAGCCTGCTCAGCTGCCATCCGAGCCTATTGAAAAAGAAACTGCTGCCCTTACGCGTGCTGATCAGTGAAGGGTGACCCGAACGAGGCCCCATGTAAACTTAGAACAATTCACTCTTTCCTCCTTCTTTTGTAATAACACTTATAACTTTTCTTCTGCTACGTACTCTTAATTTCACTTGTTACTTTTCACAATTTATTCCGCATTTGATTTTGCACCCGACCGACTCAAGTCGAGCCACGAGTTGATAGTCTGTCCCCGAGCCGAAATCAAATGCATTCAGTGGGACGTTACCCGACCCCGAGTTGGGAAGAACACTTGGCCCTGGGGGAATGTTACGTTCCCAGACCTGTGAGGCGAACTCGGTGGGATGTAGCCTCACCCCGATCTTGAAAGAATATTACATACTCGGCGGAACAAATCCAGCCCCGAGCTGGGAAGAACACTTGGCTCTGGGGTAATGTTACGTCCCCAGACCAGTGAGGCGGACTCGGTGGGATATAGCCCGACCTCGAGCTTGGAAGAACACTACAGACTCGACAGAACGAATCCAGCCTCGAGCTGGGAAGAACACTTGGTTTTGTGGGAATATTATGTCCCCAGACCTATGAGGCGGACTCGGTGGGATGTAGCCCGACCCCGAGCTTGGAAGAACAATACAGACTCAGCGGAACGAATCCAGCTCCGAGCTGGTGGAACATTACAGTCTCGGTAGAACGAATCCAGTCCCAAACTGGTGGAACAATACAGACTCAGCGGAACGAATCCAGCCCCGAGCTGATGGAACAATACAGACTCGGTGGAACGAATCCAGCCTCGAGCTGATGGAACAATACAGACTCGGCGGAACGAATCCAGCCCCGAGCTGGTGGAACAATACAAACTCGGCGGAACAAATTCAGCCCCGAGCTGGTGGAACATAATAGACTCGGTAGAACGAATCCAGCATCGAGCTGGTGGAACAATACAGACTCGGCGGAATGAATCCAGGCCCGAGCTGGTGGAACAAAGCATTGGCAGAACGAGTCCAGCCCCGTGCTGGTGGAACATAACAGACTCGGTGGAACGAATCCAGCCCCGAGCTGGTGGAACATAACAGTCTCGGTGGAACGAATCCAGCCCCGAGCTGGTGGAACATAACAGACTCGGCGGAAAGAATCCAGCCCCGAGCTGGTGGAACATAACAGACTCGGCGGAACGAATTCAGCCCCGAGCTGGTGGAACATTTGAGACTTACACGAGAGAAGTTTTTCAACCTCTGAGGCTCTGCGGATCCTGGCGTGGGCGTCCCCTTGCCAGACGTCAGCGAAAAACAAAAAATGGAACAAAGTAAAATAAACAAAATGGAGGTGACTTAACACATACTCCACACAAATTCAACAATTAAAAATAACAACTCGGGTACTCTGAGGCAGCGTCCTGCCCAAGGCCCCCAAAACACAATTCTAAACCTTACAGTTCAGTGTCCCGGCTAACCAAGCTACGGATACGCCGATCCGGGGCTATTAGGCAAATCCCCACGGGGGAGGAAGACACCCCGTGTGTGCCCTCCCTGGGTGGTACTTAATGGTACTCACCAGCCGACTCGCATGGGAAGAAACCTCCATAAGTCCGGTTTACCCGAGACTCCTGTAATCAAGGGGACCATTCGGCCAAGCCCAAGCCAGGTGGTCTGATGGTACACAACGGGACTCACCAGCCGACTCGCAGGGGAAGAAACCTCACTGGGTCCGGTTTACCTGGGAGCATGATGGTCATGGAGGCAATTAACTCATCCCCATGCCATACTCTCCGCAATTCTCCAACGGGACTCACCAACCGACCTGTAGGGGGAGAAACGTCCATGGATCCAATTTACCCGAGCTATTCCTCAAAAATACGAGCTATGGGGTAGTAACGCTCCTACCTCGGGGGTTTGATAATGACACTCGGGATTGGCGTGCCACGAGAGGTTCGCACGTTTCCTGCATGTGCCCAATTCATTGATGCATTCTGGATCCTCAAAAGTGGACAGAGTCGGGTCGGAACACTTCCACCCGGGGATTTGATAATGACACCCAGGATTGGAGTGCCATGGGCTTGGTGCCCTTCCCGACTACCGATCACCCCTTCACACCGAACACATCCCAAGAATATTGAAAAAACTTTCGCATTTGATTAACAAACAAGTAAGATAGACAAGTTTCTTAAAAAAATGAGAGTTTTATTCATATTCAAGGGTCATGTGGCCCTTCTTACAACTCTTTTCGGGTAATTTAAGAGAGGCTTTTACAATACTTTATTCCGGTTCTTGTCTTGGAGTCCGAGCTTCTTCAGATCCTTTTGTACTTGCTTCCAGACCATGTTGACAGGGTCCCCTCGTGCCGCACGCTCCATAAGAATTCCTTGAACAATGCATTTTCCCGGGACCTTGCATATCCCGAGCAAATCTGGAAACCCAGCTGAGGCCCTCCGTTCTGGTCCATTGTGGTTCTTCCCGTGGGCTTTTTCTCATTTCCTCTAATTTGGAGAAGAACACCATACCAATTGAGGGTGGACCTGATGAACGTTGTCCTCTGTCATTGAATGACTAGTTCTCCGGCCGATCCTTCAGTACTGGTAGCCTGTGAAACTGAGGACTGGCAGGCCGAGCAGGCGTAATACCTTCTCACGGAGGAATTTGTTCAGCTGCTGCCAACGGACGTAACTCATCCACAACGTTACATTCCATTCTGCAACTCAGCCCTAATGAGTGACCGTTGACTAACCCTCTTACATTTCATTCTACAACTCAATTAATAGAAAACTTCCACCGTCAAACTTCCTTCTTCCTGCGAGCCTTTTCCTCTTCCCGTTCTGACCAGATTATTCCCATTTCTTTCCCCTTTCTTCCATTCTGCTACTGAACTATCCAACAACCCACGGTTTCCACATTCTACCATCATCTTACTACGCAAGTTGCTTTTTGTTCTTTCCCCACAGACGGCGCCAACTGTTGACAGATGATTTTCGTCCCATGGGTAGTTTCGAGATAACACACCCTAAACAACCTTCCCTCAACATTGAATTTGTTTGGTTATGGGGAGACCAAAGATAAATTTAGTAAAAGGTGAGAAAAACGCACAAGTTGACAAGAGAGTTTTAATGTGGTTCGGCGGAGCGAATCCTGCCTACGTCCACGGGCATAAAACGGTGGGGGTTGTTTTTATTGCAGGAACTAACTCGGCCGACCTGTTCTGAGTGAGGTCCGAATGAGGCCGAGCAGTTTAAAGGATTTTACAAGTGGTGTTCTCTTTCTTTTTATTACAAGATTTATTATCCCCTAACAAATGAATTTAACTTCCCTTTATATACTCTGGAATTACAACAATGTTCCCCCAACTTTATGACGTTTCCCGCACGGTCTCTGACTGATTGACGGGCTCTCTACCCCAAGACTATCTTCGCCGAAAGTAAATCTGTCATCTGACGGCCTGTCACATCACTCTATTTTCTCCACTGTCACACGTAACATACTGTAGCCAGCCTGTAAAGTGCTTTTGAATAATAACACGTTTTGGAGGAAAAATCCAACAATTCTGATCTTGTGTCGTTTTTCAAGAGGTCGGTCAAGTGATATGCTGAGCTTCTCAAACTGTTACCATAATGACCTAAAATGTTCGAGCTCATCCGCTTGTTCCAGGGGATAGGGAAAAATCAAACCGAGCTCCTGGTCAAATGTGGTCGGCCTCAGCTCTAAAGTCGTCGGTCTCTGGAATCTGTGTCATGGCATATCATCCGGTCGATCATATTCGAAAACTGGGCCCGAGCTCCATGCCAGGTCGAAGAGCAATATGTAAACTCCAAGCATGGGTCCTCCGAATGAGGAAAATTCCCTATTTGCCCTCACCGAACTGTATAAATACCTTAGTTGCAGAAATCTCCATCAACAATACTGAAAGAGGGAAAAAAAAAACAAAGAGGGGATATGGAGATGGGAAATAAGAAGCAAAGAAAATGATGAAGATCGAGGTAGAGAATGGAAAATGGGAAAGGTGGAAGATGGAGAGGGAGATGGTCCACTGCCACCACTTACAAAGGTAGGTGACGACAATGGCTTGAAGAAAATTAGTGCTTTATTTGAGTTTAAATGGCGGCAGAGGCTTAATAGAGCAAATGGTTTTTTCCACTCATTTTCTCTTAAGATGTCTATATTCTTTTAAAATCAAATTGAAGTTCAAACCCTAAAAAGATATTGTTTGGTTTTTGGTTAAATCAAACTGAACTAAACTATTTGACTTTAGTAAAATCAAAACGATGAGAAAAATTTATATGGGACGGTCACTGTTCAATTAGTGAGTACCACATATCATAATTATTTGAAAAATAATCAATTAAATCAAATTAAGATAATAATTAAGATAAATATCACTTATTAATTGATTGTCCCTATATAAATGTTTCTCCCAAAACGAGAACTAAACCAAAAATTTTCACAAACCGAATTGATTCGATTCGGCGGGTTGCTACATGTGAAATTCCTTTTCCCCTTAAAAATGCTCACTGCCTCTATATAGAATTTCTATATTATATAAAAAAAATGACCCCGTCATTCGAAAAGACCGAAGTAGCTAACTATGCTCACAGAATAAATAAAGTTGATTAAAACAATAAGAATTTGTTTGGTATAGCATTTCATTAGCATTAAAATGTTCTGTTTTTCATATTTTTTAATTTTAGCATTAACGTTCATAAAATCATAATCTCAAAACATGAATTTTTTTTTTAATTATATTCTAACGTTTCATAATTTATAAATTAGGTTATACATTCAGTGCAATGCTCTTTACTGTTGTGATTCTCTGATCACTAATAGTGTTTTGAGGAAAACCGAATCTATTGCTACAAGAATAGAATTACAAAGTGTTTAAACTCATTATAAAAACCTCACTCTCTACACTCTCTAAGCTTTCTTTACTTGAAGCTTATTGTTTTTGGGATGGATTGAGCTCTAAATTAGCTCTATATTTATAGTAAAATTATGGCCCAAATTATCGATAAAGGAATAGTTTCCCACCTAAAGTTCTTTTGCCCATTTTTGGTGGTTGCACCAAACCTTTGAAAATAGTGGCAATGGTGGGGATCAATCATTGACAATGGTGTACAATAATAGAGGGCAGCTGGATCCTTCAATTCTCCCCCTTCAGATGTATTTGAAACAATTATCATCTAACAGCTATCCCGGCTATGTTTCTGCATAAATCTAGCTTATCTCGAGTAATCCCCTTTGTTAACATGTCAGCTAGATTCTCATCTGTATGGATCTTAACTAGTCTCAACAGTTGTTGATCCATCACCTCGCGTATCCAATGATAGCAAATATCGATGTGCTTCATTCGGGAATGATACATTGAGTTTTTGCTCAAGTCCAGAATACTCTGACTGTCACAATGTATCTTGTATTATGGCTTGATCCATAATTCTTGGAGAAAACGCTTTAACCACATTATTTCTTTTCCTGCTTCCGTTGCTGCAATGTATTCAGCTTCTGTTGTGGATAATGCAATACACCTCTGTAATCTTGACTGCCATGACACAACTCCCCCTAAAAAAGTGATGTGATCCATAATGAGCTCTGTTTGTTGGGCAAGTTAACTTGAAGTTGTTGCTGATTGCATGGTTTAGTCAGATTGGTGTATTTGGGTCTTTTTGGTGGATTTGGAAGATTCATTGGGTTCTGGAGTTTGGTCCATACATGAGACTTTATATGAAGGCTTTATTATGTCTAAGGCAAGAATGGAATGAGTTTTGGACGTGCATGGGCTGCCTTGATTGATTTCGGGCTTAATTTCCAAATGGTGCATTAGCATTGGCGAGATTTGTGTAGTCGTTGTATTTTGGACATAACTTTCTCATCTGATGTCCAATTTCAGTGATTTAAGTTGCATTGGAAAGAGGACTTGTGGATCTACAACTTTTTAGTTTACATCAAAGTCCAATTCGGAATCCTTCTTAGTCAAAATAAGGATGCAATTTATCCCAACAACTTTTATGTTTCATATTTTTAAGGTTATGTGATGTTTAAGTGTTGGGCTGAACTTTAATTAAATTAGAAAGCCCATGCACGAAATTTTAAAGTATTTTATGTGTTATTATGTTTATTTCACTAGGGTTTTAATATATTTGGGTAGAATTAGGGTTAGCCACCTATTTAAAGGGCATTATTCATTGTAATTGAAAAATAATTAAGAACATATTTTTTACAAAATAAAGTGACTTTTGTCATATTGAGGGAGTGGATTCTTCCTTAATTATACGGAAAAAAAAAATCTTATCAACGTGTGGCAAGTGTTGTGGCGCTGTATGGTCATTCAAGATTCTCCAAAGAAATAAAGAAAGGTTCTTAAGGGCAAGGTTCCTTAGGGGTTGGACTTGATATTTGAATGATTTTGTTCTTATAAAAAATCAAGATTCGTGGTTCTTGAGACTTAGAACTCGTGAAGGGGTTTGCTTGGCTTGTTTCAGGCAGGTTTCTTATCATTTGGTATCAGGAGCTCAGGGTTCCAATGTCAAGATTTTCTCTATTTTTATCGTTTTATGAGTTCTTTATATTTTTTTTTTCGTCTCTTCTAATTTCATTTTTTTTTTTAAATTTTCTTTGTGCTTTTCATGTCTATGATTGCATCTTGAATGTTATTATAATGTTCTTTCATGGTAATAGCATATAGGATTCAATTCTTGGAATTTTGAGTCAATTATGGTCGAAATTGTATGTAATTTTCGGATGAGTTCGATCAGAATTTTTCAGCCGCGCACTGAATTTAAAAAAGCTGTAACGTTTGATCTACAAAGAGTTACGAGACCCATAATATATCGATTTGTATGTACTCGATGAGATCTAGTCAATAGTGTATAGTGGAAAGTTGTATGTTCTCATGTCGGGTCCCGATTTAGGGTCTGAATATTAGTTACAAGATTTGAGTCAGTTCAGTTTCTGATTTCTAATTCGTTCTGAATCGGTTTGTTCTTTTAATTTGCATGCATAATTAGGATTTAGAGAGTCATTAGAATAGAAATTAAATTCAAATTTGTACAAGAGAAATAAGAAAAGTCTGATCAATTACCTTGTGTGTTAAGTTGTGCTAGAGATTGCCTTAGTATTCCTTAATTAAAAAGGAAATTTTTAGTTGAATTTGTCATTGAATTTTGAATCTTATTTTTTTGTTTTGTTTTCAGTCTCATGTGATCTTTTTAGTTTTTTTAGTCTTATTTTTAGTCTTGTCTTTATCTTTGTCTTTATCATTTTTTTTTTGGTATTTTCTTTATTCTTGAGTTTGTTTTGTCAAGATGGCCAATGTGTTGGTTGATATTATGGGGCAATTAAGAGATAATATCTTTCGTACTAGAGTATTTGTGAAAGATGAGGCGTGTAGTGTGATTATTGATGGGGAACATTGGGCTAATTTAGTTAGTACCAGTCTCGTGAAGAAATTGAGGTTGTCATTGTTGGGGTTTTATAAGGAATTACGGGTTTGGGCAGCGGAGCGAGCAAAACAAATTTTTCTAATTTCAAAATTTTTTCTTGGATCAATTAAATAAAATTATCTATTTAATTAACCAATACTTAAAATATGAAATTTTAACCCAAGAAATCATATTTCTTTTAACTACCAAATTACCCCAAACTTTTACAAATTAATTATTTTGGTACTTAATTATGTCAATTTCATATTTAATTGATTCCAAATCAATCCCAAAATAATTTTTACAATTTTGCAACATAAACCAGAAACTTTTCAGAATTTCCGAAAATGCCCAGAATTTTCCAGAATTTACTAAAACAGCCCAGAATTTTTATTAATTGTAATTTGGCCTAATTTGTTCAAAACACATCAAGATCAAATTCAATCAATCCCAAATTTGACATAAATCAAATATACATCAAATTATATCATATATATGAAAAACCCCAAAATTTGAATGGGTTAAGAACCCTAATTTCATAAAGTACTCAAATTGGACAATTTACATTAAATTGACAAAATTCAACACTTTAATCATCCAATTACCACACCAATCAAGTCTCACCATCATGAAATTAATCAAGAACAATTATAGGCTAATTATGAATGGCTAATTAACTCTAGAATGACAACTTTAATTTTCTAATTAATTTATTAAGCTTAATTACATTAATAAGAAAATAAATTAATAATACATGCATAAACACCATCTAACAAATTTCCAACACAATAATTCACATAATTAAACATTTGAGAAAATTCTAAACTACACATGTTGAAGTATAGAATCATAGAAATAATTTCTAAGTTGAAGAATGTTGGATAAAACTTGCAAAACTCAAAGCTTTTAAGCTTTTCCTCCTTTTGTTCTTCAATTTTCTCTCAATTTTAACTTAGTAAATAATTGTGAAACTTGTGTTAGGCTTGAAAAAATTGAAACCAAAATTTTATATGTTGATTTGTGTGGTGGCCGAAAGTCACACATCAAAAATAAACAATATAAAATTTTATTCAATTTGTTTCATTATCATTGGAACATGTTTTACTTAGATAAAGATAACATTAATCTTTTTCATAAAGTAAAGCTACAAATGGACCAATGATATCGTGCCATTTCCAAATGAAACCATGTAATAAGATATTGTTAATTTAATTAAATTAATCATATAACATTTATATAATTAAATAATTAAATACAAATGTCTTAAATATATGTATTATATTTACATTAAATATCCAAAATACATATATTTATGATATAAGTCAAATATCACAATTTGATATTTTATTGATGTGTATTTAATAAAATCAAGTATTAAATACAAATACACATTAATTCGGAAATGAACGTTAGGTCCCGATTGCATGTATTTTTCGTTTAACCATTAAACGTGTTATAAATAATCAGTATTATTCATAACAATTGCCCTAGTACTCTACAAGTATATTTCATTAGTGAGACTCTCTAGATTCAGGCATATCCGTCACGAAATCAAATTCTGTGTCCATAATTCACCCACCCGTAAATTATGACGAACACGAATAAACTCTTTGAATCATACAGATCGAGGTCACTGCATACGTATAATCCCTCCATCACAGGTATCCGGATTAATCCAGAGATATAGATACAAACGTCAAATCTCTGTAGATATAATCACGTCGACGTTTCTATTAGCAATCTCTCAACAAACACTCAGTGTACCACGGACCCATGGATTTAACATATTGCTAATTCCATATTAAATACATATTCTTTGTACACATAGCTGACTGATCCTATCTTAATACACACAGGATATCCTGAGCATCAGTCCACACCCAACAAACAGGCGGAGGTCTGATATAAATAAATCGGTGACGTGACTGCCATCTAAGTGTGGATGATAACTCAGATATCCACAGTGGTATCTCAAGTCAAAGAATCACTATGCTCACTCAACCCGAGAAGATTCTTATTGATGTTGGTGTACCATCAATTAAGAATCTTCGATAAGTCGTTCAGTATTTATCCGCTAGAAACACCTACACGTTTATACGAGTCTCCAAGACTCATGGTTCACTGAGAAACCATCGGAATCCAAGATTCCAATATACGACATGTACCGGTCTCAACGGGTTTACTTTACTGACCAAGTAGTGTAAACATTGACCGGGAACATTCTAAGAATGACAATGTCATGATAAAACTCAATGTTAGTTGCGACGCTTTTGCAACAGTATCATAACTAATCATTTTAAGGTCAGTTACGTCTTTACCATATTAAAGAAGAAGTTGTATAAAAGAAATTGTTCATTGAACTTTATTAAACTTTCTGGCTTCATCTCGTGAGTAAGAAGAATATAGTCAGATCATGAGTATCCGTTTGAAGGAATCCAGCCTCGCTCAGATCTTCGTACTGGAGGTTCACTAGTTTCTGGAGGTCTGATCCAGATCTGTGGATGATCATGTAGCCTCTAATGGAGCGGGTTACAACTCCCCCTTCTCAACACCACCTTCCTCCTCTGGTTCTGCTTCTGGCATATCATACACATCATCATTATCTGTGGCCACTCGTGTTGGTGCTGGGGTTAGAAGACATCTTGGGCTTTTCAATGTCTTCTATTGTTTGGTCTTCAAGAACATTACATCACTGCTTTTGATGACCTTCTTTTCCTTCGGGTACCATAGCCTGTATCCAAATTCCTCAAATGAAGATGCATGAAGTAGTCATTGCATCTAGGGGTGGCCACAGGTCCGATTCGGTTTCGAACCAGAATCAAACCGGCCAGTTCCCGGTTCCACAAATGTGGAACCGATATCGAATTAGATAATTCTGATTCGATTTCGGTTTCACACTTATGTGGAACCAAAACCGAAACCGAGCCAGGCGGTTCCGGTTCCATTCCGATTTTTTAATTTGAATAATGATTTAAAAAAAATAAACGGTTCCACCGTAGAATCGTTGGAACCAAACGGTTCCAATGGTTCTGGTTCGAACTGCTGGAATCGTTCGGTTCCAGCGAAATATTATGTTCCAGTTCCGGAACCGGAACAGAAATCGGTTGGAACCGGAACTGTCCGGTTTCAACCGGTTCGGTTCCGATCCGAACCGGAACCGTGACTAGGTATACTTGCATCGAGCTTCTGCCTGAGCTCTTTGGATACGTGTGCAAATGATAAACAGCCGAATGTTCTAAGGTGAGAATATGAGAGATTCTTACCAGACCATACTTTCTCCGGAATCTCAAAATTCAACGGTACAAATGGTGATATGTTGATCAGTTAGCAGGTGGCACGAACAGCTTCTCCCCCAAATGGATTTGGCAGTTTAGCCAGGCTGATAATGCTTCTGACTTTCTCCATAATGGTGCGGTTCATCTTTTCAGCAACACTATTATGTTGTGAAGTGTGTGGAACGGTCATTTCATGTCGAATGTTGTGGCTTTCGCAGTAGTCATCGAACTCTCTGGATGTGTATTCGCTTCCGTTATCCGTGCGGAGGCACTTCAGTTTCTTCCATGTTTCACGCTCGACCATGGCATTGAACATTTTGAAATAGTCCATGACCTGATCATTTTTTTTTCAGAAAATACACTCATACATTCCGAGAAGCATTGTCAATGAAAGTCAGAAAATATTTGCTACCGCCTAGTGAATTAACCTCCAAGGGACCACAAACATCATAGTGCACTAGACTGAGCAACTCTTATCTTCTCGTAGAAGAGAATTTAAAGGAGACTCTATGTTGTTTACCGAATAGACAGTGATTGCAAGGATCTAGAGCAGCATTCTTGGAGACAGTGATTAGATCATTCTTTGTCAAGGTATACAACCATTTCTTACTCATGTGACCGAGTCTCTAGTGCCACAGATTTTGAGAAGCCTTTTGTTCAGCTACATTGAGGCTCAATGCACACATCTTCACATGAGTTTTGTATAAAGTGTCACAAATATGTCATCGGGCAACGACCCTTACATTTTTTCATTTTTCATGTGTCATTGTTAAAGTGGTTAGCAACTTAGCATATCCCTATTTGTCAAGGGCTACCCATGAAAGGAGATTGAGCTGAAGTTCTGGAACATGTCTCACCTCCTTCAAGGTTATTGTATACCCTGTATTTGTTCTCATATGAATATCATCAATTCCCACTATCTGAGAGGAACTGGTATTTCCCATCTTCACTGCTCCAAAGTCTCATGCTTTGTATGTTGTGAAGAAGTCTATGTGATGGGTGATGTGGTAGGATGCTGCAGTATCTACCACCCACTAAATACCTTGAGTTGCGGTGTAAAGACATGTTTCTTCCTGGATGGAGCAGATAGCTACATCCTCTGAGGCAACTACTAGTGTCTCCGCATCATTATTCTTTGGTTGGGAGTTGCCCTGACCCTGCTCTCGTTGCAGCTTTCGAAAATTCTTCTTTAAGTGGCCTTCTATGCCACAATGGTAGCACTTATAGGCAGACTTTCTTCTGTCTGTGGATTTACCTCTGCTTTTGGTTCTACCTCTCCCTCTACCTCGATTTTTATGTTGTTGTCTTCCTCAATTTTCCGTGATAAGGGCTTATGTCTGATATGTGCCCGCATCTCTTCTTCTGGCCTCCTCATTTGACAAGACATCTTTTACCATATGCATGATAAGTTTGCCTCATGGATCGGGATTGCTGAGAGTAACCATCAATGTTTCCCCGCTATTAGGAAGAGAACTGAGAAGTAAGAGAGCTTGAACTTCATCTCTCAGATTCACGTCTACTGCAGACAATTGGTTCACTAGGGTCTGGAACTCATTGATGTGTTTTACAATGGAAGTTCCACTCCATAGCTTCTGGTTCACCAAACGCCTCATTATTAAGGCTTTATTCCGAGCTGTCTTGACTTGGAACATGTCTTCCAATTTTATCCACATTTCATAAGCATTTGTGTCATGTGCTACATAATGGAAGACACTGTGGCCGATCCACTGCCTAATCTGACTCAGAGTTCTGTTATTGAGTTTATTAAAGTCATACTCTTTAATAGATTCTGGTCTCACTCCATTCACCTCGATAACATCAAATAAATATTTACGGTATAAATAATCTATCATCTGAGGTCTCCAAATGGAGTAATTTGTTGCTATCAACTTAATCATCACACCAGAAGAGGAATCTTCTATTTTCATTTTAAGTTTAAATTTTAAAATGATAATATGATAAAATTAGGGCTAATTTTCACAAATCGAAGGTCACCGTTGCGTTCATAACCGTCGAAAATAGTGGAATAGACACTTTGTTGGTCCAAATCTGACACATGGGCTGATTTCTAAATTTTTAAAACTTATGGGGAAAAAATATAAATTTTAGAGAGTTCAGGGGGCTCAGTGAAATTTACCAGTATACTAACGTGGCAGAAATGGGTCTCGATTGCTGACGTGGATGACATGTGGCACTGACGTGACTACTGACTGGATGTTGACGTGGCGCTGACGTGGAGCTGACTGTGCACTGACATGGCTATGATGTGGCGCTGACGTGGTCATCTTCAACCTCCAGCAGTGCGTGCGGTGCGTGGGCGAGAATGGGCTTCACTCGCTGGCGTGTGCAGGTGCGTGCGGCATCTCTGGTTCTCCATTTGATCGCCGGAAAATATCATTGTGCTCGTCTCGACGTGAACTTGTTGATGATATACTCGAAATTAATTTTTGACAACTTTTTCGAAACCCGAATTTTCCGAACCAAGTTCCGTTTTTCGGTTTTACGACCCCAATGTATAACCAAAGCTACTGATACCACTTGTTGTGATTCTCTGATCACTAAAGAGTGTTTTGAGGAAAAACCGAATCTATTACTACAAGAATAGAATTACAAAGTGTTTAAACTTTTTACAAAAACCTCACTCTCTACACTCTCTAAGCTTTCTTTACTTGAAGCTTATTGTTTTTGGGATGGATTGAGCTCTCAATTAGATCTATATTTATAGTAAAATTCTGGCCCAAATTGTCAACAAATGGATAGTTTCCCACCTAAAGTTCTTTTGGCCATTTTTGGTGGTTGCACCAAACCTTTGAAAATGGTGGCAATGGTGAGGATAAATCCTTGATAATGGTGTACAACAATGGAGGGCAATTGGATCCTTCATCTACCGGACACACCCTAAGTAACCATGACTTATGAGATTTGCGCTAACCTGTTAGCTTATTAGGGAGTTTTATCCCAAACTTATTCTTTGCCTCCGTGTGTGGATTCATTTCGCAATGTCGAATCATAAACGAATTGAATCAAAATATGATAAATTTGTATTCGATTCAGTTAATAAGTGAATTATAAATGAATATTTATTTAGTCATGACGTGATTTAACAATATAATTTATCATAATTTATTTACGCTAACTCTTCATAAATGTATATATATGAAATACAAATTATTGGATTTACTAAAAATGACCCATAAAAATTAAACAATATTATTTTCAGTGGTAATTGACATCAACTTCTTGAACTTAATTAAAAAAAAAATTAAAAAGCAAAAAAAAAAAGATAATGATAAATGAATCATAAACGAATCGATGAGCTCAAATTCGTATTCGATTTGTTTATAGACGAATCGAATCAAATTGAATTAATCCATTTAATAAACAAATTAATTTTCCCAAATTCATATCTTCTTTAATGCGAATTCCGAATCAAAAAATAAATAAATCGTAACCCAAATGATCACCCATACTATAAAGACCCACAAAGGATAATTAAAAATGCCAATATCTTACCTTACACATCATTTTGCTATATTTTCTCAATGTTCTCCACATATGATACACATGCATAATAGTCTTTTACTGCTTAGCCGCCACTTGCTTGCTAAATAAACTCTTATTGCACGTGCCATTAATGTAATCCTTACATACTCAGGTACTTTAAACCCTAATATTAAACATAGATAAGCCGTGTTGGCAACTCTTGTTATAACGACAGACGTAAGTTACTTTTTTTTTTTTTTTTAATTATTACAAACTACGTATATTACAATATGCTATCAACTGAGATTCTAGATACATACAATTATAACACTGTCCAGAAATCAACCAAGATACAACTTGGGAATCAACTCCCATATAGGAAAACTTCTTCCTCCTAAAGAGGAAGTTTGAGCGCCAACTGTTTTTGTGGGAACTCGAACCCACATGGATTACCAATGAGGCCACTATGTAAACTCTAAATAGATTAAGTGAAGCTTTCACTAGTAGCATATGAAATCAATTATTTGATTTAATCAAGAGAGCATACATAACACATATCGTTCTAATTTGAATATATTAAAATCTTAGTATCGACATTCTTACGACTGGGAATATTTAAGAATAATGAGATTTTGTATACCGATCAAATTTTGATTCCTCTAAGTGGTATTATAAAGATTTTGTCATATCAAAATTTAAATAAAATACTATTAATCAATGCAGTAATGTAGTTTTATAATAATAATAATAAAAAAAAAAGCAATGAATCTTAGCACATATGTAACATAAACTTATTATTCATAAAAGTGAAATTACAAAATAAAATAAAATAAAATAAAAAATCAAGAGAATCATGGTATAATCCATGAAGTGAATAGTGACCCTCCATATTTACTTTCATATTAAATGCAAAAATCACGATTAATGTAGCGATAGGTTATTTTATTTTAAAATTAAAAATTCATTTTCATCTTTGGAAGTGAACATTATTCTATAGACAAAATGATCACACATAATTAAACTATAGAGCAAGGAAGAGAAGTCTTATAACTTATTTGTGCAACAGAAAGTACACTAACAACTCATAAAATATGTATGTTATAAGATGTGGTGACAATAAAGATATTTTTAGTGGTGGATTTGTGCCTTCCACTACAAAATTCAAGTTCTCTCATGGGAAGTGAAAATAAATTTCCCTTCCATATTCAATATATCTCTTTAAATATTAATACAGTAAAATCCCTATATAATGATACTTTATATTAGGGATGATAATGGGTAAGGTTCAGGACGAGGATCGTGATCCCTGAACTCGATCTCAAATCCGAATTATAAAGAAATTCTCGAACCCGATTAGTAGCGAATATAGATATTATCCATCATCCCCGAATGAGGATGAAAAATAAATAGAGACCTAATCCTCAATTACTTTATTGTTTAAATAGTTTTATGGGAGAACAATAGTTGTATTAATTTCCTTTTAATTATTTATCATTAATGGAAAAAAAAATGAAATTCGAGTCAGACTTCAGTCAGGGTCCCGAATCCAACTTGATAAATTTTTTTATAAGTTTTCGGGCCCTGAACCCACCCAAACAGATCCTTCTAAAGCCCGGAAATCATTGAGATTTTTGTCATCACTACTCTAGAAGAATAATATATATGTAGTCATAACTAAGTATACTTTCAACTTAGACTAATTATAAATAGGAATAAACTCCATATTGTAATAAAAAAAAGGTTATAATATTTCTATATCCATTTTGAAAGAACTCACATCCACATAATAATAACAATTATGTGTATATTACAAAGAATATATGACATGTCATTTAATAGGCAATCACATTTTATAAGATGAGGAAACCAGAGAAAGACTATATATAAAATGTAGACATAGTCATCACTTAATTAAATGAAAAAAAATACAGATTCCAATAATATATTATAAAATACACATCCTCACATGAGAGAATGACGCGTGTATGAGGAAAAATTTTCACACTATTAAGGCGATGAATTAATGAATTAAGATTAATTAAAATTAACACGATTATTAAATATATCAGATTCGGATCACTTGTACAAAATATGTATAAATAAATAATAAGTTACACAATTCACTGCTAGTAATTAAAGACAAACGTTATCCTAATCACAGCAAATATTCTTAGTTTTGTCAGGAAAAAAATATAAAGTTCCACGTAGAAGGCAAAAACCCTAACATTCATCTTCACCAGAACCAGATGACAGACCAATCAACAGTACCATCGTTATTGGCGTCGGTGATCAGCTGGATCACCACCGTCACCGTCACACTCACCCCCGCCACTCTCTTTCTTTTACTCAACCTCGTCATCGGAACCATCGCTGTCACCGCTCGTTTCACTTCAAAGGATAAACCACAACACCAACTCGGTTCTAACGACTCACATGGCCAACGCCAAATCGCCCGAGTTCCCTCTCTCCTTGACCGAGTTAAGTCGTTCAATTTTTCCCTTCACAAATTTCCCAACCACGAACATGAACATGAACATGAACCTGAACCCGCGGTTCCGGTCGAATCGGAACTGCCTCCACGGCTCGCTCGAGCACCGTCTCTCTTAGAACGGTTGAAGTCTATTAGACTCACGTCTGTTTACATATCCCAAGAAACGGAAACGGAAACGGAAGTATTCGGCATCGAAGGGACAGAGACAAATACGGTTCATAACCCGACGAGGAGCAAATCGGAGACGAAGAAACAGAAGCCGATGACGGAGGAGGAAACGGAGATGACAGTGGGTGACGGAGACGACGACGTGGATGCCAAAGCTGATGACTTTATCAATAAGTTCAAACGCCAGCTTAGGTTACAGAGGTTGGATTCTCTCTTGCGCTACAAGGAAATGCTTATGGGTAGACCCGGCCAAGGTTCCGGTTCGGAACCGAACCGAACCGGAACCGAACCGGTTGTAACCGAAGGTTCCGGTTCCAACCGGTTCCGGTTCCGGTTCCGGAACCGAACCGGAACCTGACCGGTTCGGTTAGGGTTCTTACCCTGACCGAACCGGTTGGAACCGCTGGAACCGAACGGTTCCAACGGTTCCAACCGGAACCGTACGGTTCCGGTTGGAACCGGAAGTAAAAAAAAAAAAAAAAAAAAAAAATTTCTTGGAACCGTAAGGTTCCACAAGTAAATCTCAATTGTTTTAATTAATAATAATGACTTAATGAGGTTTAAAATTGCAATACTAAAACATGAATGTCCACATCCTTTTTATAACCAACTCTTGGTTATTGACTTCTTTATATAAGCGATGTGGGACACAATAGCCAAGTAACAAATATCCCACATCGCTTATATAAAGAAAGCACTAGCCAAGAGTTGGCTATAAAAAAGATTATATGTTAAAAGAATTTTATAAAAAAAAGATTCTATACAAATGATGTGATAGTATGAAAAAACATTACGATTATAGAATTTTTTTATTTTTAAAATTTATTATTAAAAAAAAAAAAAAAAAAAAAAAAAACCGAAACGGGAACCGTTAACCGAACCGGAACCGACCGGTTCGGTTCCGGTTCGGTTTTACGGTTCCGGTTCCACTTAAGTGTGGAACCGGAACCGAACCGGAATTAACCGGTTCGGTTCCGGTTCCACACTTGTGGAACCGTGAACCGGCCGGTTCGGTTCGTTCCGAACCGGAACCGAACCGGCGGCCAGGACAGCTTATGGGAAAGTAAAATCACCGTTTTGGTCTTGCTTTTTGTTAAAAGTTTCATGGGACGATTGGGTTGGAAAATGGTTGGTGTTTTGAAAAATCATATCAAAATTTAAGTTTTTTTATTTAAATTTGAGTTTTAAAAAAATAATAAAAATATCAATTTAAAATTTCATAAATTATGTTTTTCAATATTTTAAAAATATTAATAAATAGCACTTGTATTTGAAGATGTTTCTTTTCAAACTCGGTTTCATTTACCTACCTTAGGTAAATAGACGTTTTGTTGACATAATGAGAGGATATTTTGGTCATTTCAGGTGTTCATGGTGAACCACACTGTTTTTCAGTTTATTAGAGTTAATTAGAATATTAATTTAATCTAATAGTGATTAATGAAGATAAAAATAAAATGCATTGAAATTAATGAATTAAAGCTTCTGTTAAGGGCACATCTATAATCTATATTATCCAATGGTATCAAATATTCTTGTTCAAAAATATCTTTGATCATTGAATATGTAATTTAAATCATTAAATTTGTAAATTCTTCTAGTAAATATGAACTTTTGAAAACATAAAACTAATTTCATATTTATAGGTAGAGTTTGCATATTTAATAATTTAACTTGCATATTCAATTGTCAGAGTAAGATATGTATACCCATGGATATTTGATACCCTTATGTATGATAATAGTGGCTTCTGTTAATGTTCATGTGTAATTTATCACATGAATTAACATGGGATTGACGGATAAAAAGTGCTTATGTGCATAGCTTCTGCAGGGCATGGCGGTGAGTGGCATAATTATTTATTCGTAAGAATGATAAAATAAAGGAAAATTATAATTTATCCACCCGAAAATTGATTAATATTTGACAAAAATACTCAAATTTTGAGAAAATGACATATGTATACCCAAAGTTTTTAAAAAGAAAATATTGAAATGACATATCTGATATTTATCATAATCGGAAAAAAAAATCGATTTATGTATTTGAAATCAATTGAAAATTTAGATATCTGATACCGATTGAAATAATCAAAATCTAAAAAAATAACCACAAATTAATTAATTTATTATTTTTAATATTTTAATATTATAATATTTATTAAAAAAAATTGTTGGGTATCGGTTATCTGAAATACCAAATATCATAATCAATTAAAATCATTTGATTATCCAATTTCCAAATCGAAATCTAACAACTATTCACTAAATTTAAGATAATTTTTTCGATCAAATAATATCGAGAAACTAAAATAACCGGTCTTCATATTACCATAGAATCTAAGTCACACCTCCCGTAAGATCAAATATTTGGTCAACGATTCTAATAGAACCGAAACCGTCGAATGATCGATTCAGTTCTTCAATATTAAGAACCGAATCGAAACCTAGATCTGAACCGAAACCGAAACCGAACTTTGAGAATCAAACCTTGGAACCGAACCGCGGAACCGTTTCTTCAAAATTATTATTTTTTAATTATTTTTTCCTTTTATAAATACTTCCTATCTAAATTCATTTTTCACATTCAAAGGTTCCAATAATTTTCAATTTCATCTTTCCATATTCTCCTATAACTAATTCTCAATTTTACTTCAAATATTATTCAATTACAAATTTATGTGTAATAAAAAAAGTCTAGTGGAGGATCTTTAAGACCAAGGAGAAATATTACTGATAAAATAAAGTAAATTTTGTTATACAATGAATTGTAATTATGTATTATGTATATAATAAAATAAATTTTATCAAATTTTTAATTGTTGTAATTCTGTTCCAATTCCTAATATTGGAATCGAAGGGGAAACGAAACGAAACCGAACTATATACTGTACGATTCAATTTCGGTTCATCTTTTAATAAAATCCGGAACCTCCGACTCTGTTGCGATTGGATTTCGAAACCGAACCGCAATGGGAATCACATGGCACAGTTTGTTGGCATTACTTTGACAATTACAATGTGAATAAAGGTGACAACCAAGGTGGGAAACATCGTCCAAGTAATCGGCTGACACATGATTCTATTAATTTTTCATCTAATATTTGATTAAGAAATTTAAGTCGATCCCTAAATTATTCAAGAATCAAAATATTAATACACTTTCAGTAAAAGTGTATGTGAGTTTATCATTTTTGATTACTATATATCTGAATTTTGGTATAATAAAAAAATGAGCCTTAGGATTTTAAACTCCGCCTAAACATATATTGAGAGCGTAGCACTGCGCTATTATTAAAGGTGCTAATATGCAAATGCACAGTTCTAATATCTTCCTGTTTGCGCAAGTTTTACGCGTGCAGGAAAAGAGAGCGTGTAAGGTTCAAACCTCCTGAGACAAAGTCCCAGCAAGGGGTGTATTGATCAAGTGAATAAGCCTCCAATGGGCACAAGCACACAAGTTACAGTCCTATGTTACAAGCTAAGAAATAAAAGATAAAATATGCTCGATTGAGTCTTCATTTTTTCTTTTTCTTCTTCTTGGGATAGGCGAGCTTTTATAGTGCCGCTTGGTAACTGACTTGGGCCGTTCTACCATTCCGTTGCAGTTATGAATCATGCTTGTAACTGCTGGGTTGTGTGTCCTAACTGTCTGATCGTGGGGGACCAACCGCCTAACTGCTTCGGTAGTGAAGGTAACTGCATCGCACTTTTCGCCCTGACCATTGGCTCGATCGTCCCAAGTTCTTCTATCGTTCTTCGCTCCATCGCCCTTCTTTTCTTCGCACCTCTTCTCGTTCTAGGACGAATTCGTCCTGCGGGGATTTTATCGGCCAACAATTGTCCCCCAAATTTACCTCGATTGAACTGAGAGGGACGATCGAGGTGAATTTCATCTTTTGTTGTGGTTCGTTCTTCCTTCACTCCTGGTCTATAGTAAATTCAGTTGGATAATCATGACTATTGTTGTAGATGCTTTTCATTCCTGCCTGACCAACTATCTGGTTCTTTCTTTCTGGGGAAGACCATCACCCTGGAGGGTATCGAGGCGATCTTTGCCGGTCAATGCTTTCCCCGTTTCAGGGAAGGTCACAGCTCCAATTGAGGGTTCATCTGACAACAATTCCCTCTTGCCCTTCGAAAGACCAGCCCATCGTATGGCTGGTTCCTTAGTCCAGAGAAACCGTACTCCCACGTAAGTAGCATGCCCCGAGTGGATAAACTTAAGCAAGCCATTGCTAATGAGCGTGACCTACTCACCACCTGGGGGATGCAGTACCTTCCGCAAAAAGGTTCTCGGACAATTGTCGCTAGTGGACATAGTCCATCCACATCCTTACATTTCATTTTACACCTTACTCTGTGTGGATGGCCGCTAGCGAACTTTTTTACATTCCATTTCACACCTTATTCCATAGGAACCTTCACTTTTGGTGGCCTGAATTTCATTACTTTCCACGATCTTCTTTTCTCCATTTTTTGAGATTTGGCTCGGCTATGGTGAACTTGGTTGTGGTGGTGTGAGGTAGGTCGGTCTTTAAATAGATGGTAAACAGCTTTCCAATTTTCCCTTTCCTCTTCCTGTTGCGCATATTTCTAAAACGGGTACTGTTGGCACGTGAAGGGTTCTTCCACGCGTTGCACGATTGGTTGGAGGTCCTCTGCCTAAGGTCTGTTTCTGCCCAAAGCGAGCCTGTGGCCTGATGATTCCGTCACATCAGTTTTGTCGCCATTACCAGCATCAATAATGGCTGAGGCTTGGGCAATACTCTCTGTAGAGTGTAATGCCGACAGCTGTCATTGGCCGATTCTGTAGGCCGAGGGTAAGGCCTTGAGTTTGGCCGAATGGATTGAGACCGAATTTGTGAAGGTAGGGCGAGGGGACGAGCCTTTCGTCCTAATTTGTTGCGCCGCCCTTTGGAGTCTCATTGAGACCTATCTTATCTGCAATAAATGCGTGACCTTTTCTTCCACGCTTCATCATGAGGCCTGTTCAGGAGCCGTTTTGACGTCGCTTCGATGTCCCCTTCCCTAGCACGTTACTCACGGCGAATCGTTTTTGGACACCTGTTTAGGGTAAATTTCGTCCCTTTCTATTTTCCCACCGTTTCACTTCTTTGGCAATTCTTATCACGACACCTGTCATTTGTTTGGCTATAAGGCTTCGCTCTCCCTTCGTTTTCGGACTTTACTTCTTCTACCGTTTTGCCTTTCTCTGTGATATTGAACTCTTTATCCCTCATGGCTTCTTCCTCTTCAATTCCGAAAATTGATGCTTCGACCTCTGCCGATTATCAGACGGCGCTGGACTCTGATTCCGTGGGCGTCTTTGGTGTTCATATTTTGGATGAAGAATTCGCCCAATGCGCCATCGGTCCTATGTTTACAGACGCCGAAGCCATTGCGACAAACCCGTTGGTTCAACAATTTTCTACTTCATCTGGCCTTCCATTTTCTGAGCCGCTAAGTCTTTCTGCCCTCTCTTATGCCCACCCAATTCGGACCTGGCCTAGACCCGACATCGCTTTTGAAGCTTGGTATAAATGTATGTTATCGCATGAGGATACCCGGTTCTTCTTGGATACGCACCGCCTCCTTCCCCTTATCGAGCTTTCCTTGAACCTGCCGGCTTTTGATCGCAGCCTATTCCCTATCTCTTTACTTTTCTGGTCCTCTGATTATAATGTGTTTATCTTTCCTGTCGGGCCATTCACCATTACCCTTCGCGATGTTGGTGCCCTAACGGGATTGTCACCTATTGGAGCGACCATATCAGCCTCTACATCGTTTCTCTTCCTTCCTTCTAAAATGGACCCCTCTTCTTTATCATCGTACTCCTCATTTCTTCGTGCCTATTCGAAGACGGCTGGGTCGGTTTCTCTGTTGGAACGAACGGCCTTTCTTCACTACTGGCTGTGTAAGTATATCATTTGCACACCCAGTCAGAAACCCGCGGCAGGTTATCTCTCCATCTCTTCTGACCTTGCGAATGGTCGTCGCCTAGATTTGGCCTCCTTTTTCCTTGTTGCCACGTATAGGGGATTGGCCATCCTCCAAAAACAGCTTCGTTCCGGGTCTTCAGCCATTGCTTCCGGCCCTTTATGGATTGTCCAGCTTTGGCTGAAAGCGTATTTTCCTATCTTCGGCACAATTGAGTCGACTCGATCTTACTCGTGTGCCAGTCTTCATTATGCCCAGCTTCGGCAATCTTATGTTTCCCCTCGAGCCACTTTTGCTATTTTTATACTATTTCCCGTGTCCCTTCCTTTTTTCCTTTTTCAGCGTCCGACAGTCCGTCTTTCGCCATTGATCCTCCCTTGTCTGAAAAGGAAGAGACGACCCTTCGTATATGGCGCAAATTTTTATGCGGCCGTGAATTGATTCATGACATCTTAACGGGGGTCAATGGTAAGGCCGGGGTAGAAGTATATTCGCCCAATTTCGTGGCTCGTCAGTTCGGCCTCATCCAAGGATGGCCTCTTGCATTTTTTCATTCGTATTCTGCATCATCAGACCGCTTTAAGGTTTTTTCGGTCTCAAAGGTCGAGGATTCTTTGGAGGAGACTCGATCCTTACTAGCCGCTTTTGCTATAACTTCTTTTACTTCTTGTACATCCGTTCACCCTTATTTCAATCGATCCTGGCCATCGACCCGTGAACGATTTTTTTCTTTGCCTGCACCCAAGGTGTATTCTTCTATCTCCTTGTCCCCCAAACCTTCGGAGTCACCGGGGTCGAAGAAAGCTGCCGAGGCTTCTAAGCCCAAAAGGACTAAGTCCATCAAGAGGAAACAACCCTCTCCCAACCAAAGCTCTGATTCGGACATACCGTTAGCCCGTCGTTCTAAGGTACGATCCCGAAATTTGCCTTCTCTATAATGCTTTGAGATATACTGGTACTAATATTGTACGATCTGATGTAGGCCTTAAAAATTGATTCAGCCCCGCCCTCTGTGGTGCGTGAAACGGCGCCGGTCTCAGAAACTGAAACTCATATGGGCGGTAGTGCGAGCGAGGGACCTGCGAAAGAACCGATGGTCCAATTCCCTTCTGATGAGGAATGCGTGGGCGGAAGACCAAGCATAGAGCAGCTCTTAGGAGAGGAGAGTACAAGTGGGGCTGTCCCCCAAGGTAGGAATTCTTACACAGAGTCTGGTCGTTCTCGCCCAAGAATTGAAGAAATTCCGGGTGACCATCCTTTCTTCGAGCGCTTCCCTTCGGACGGCTCTATACCGTCTGTGCATGGCCCGGATGAAGAGGCCGAAAGACTGGAGCCCGCGTGGCCGATGGGAGCTTTGTGGGGTCACCCTAGGCAGCTTTATCCTCTAGTATGCAGGATGTCCATTGTAGGGCTTAGAGGGAGTTATAGAGACGTGGATGGCCTTTATAGTTTGGCCGAGTTGGAATCATTAGAGGAGGGTCGGTCTCTGTACAAAGACGATGTCCTTCGTCGTATTTATGAAGAAGACGAGGTCATTATTATTTCTGATTCATCCGACTCCGATTCTTTTGCAGATATTCGACCAACTGCTGTGCCTCAACACTCAATGCCAGAGGTCGTGTCCCCCATTGTTCCTGGGTATGTGGCATCATCTTCGGCTCAGCCATCAGCCTCGGCCCCTTTGCCTCCTTCTCCTCAAAGGTCCGCCCAAAGGGAGGAGCCTGAGTTTAGTGTAGACAACAGAACTTGACGACGCTGTTCTAGGCTCGCGGCCTAGTTGGGAGTACGAAATAACATGGAGTCGCCACCCGGTGTGAACCGGGACAAAGATTTAAGGTCGCACTCACCCCTCGCAAGGGAAGACCTCAAACCGTTGGGTTCGGAATGGTCCCTTACTTATGTCACTTGTGATGATATAATTTATGCAATAAATCAACCGAGTCTACTCAATAATCATGCTCAAAGGGTACTTAGATCTAACATGCTTTCATCTAACCAACTCATAATCTAAGTTTGCATGCTTGAAAGTAAATCATTAAACGGTAAACACACAATAGAACACAACGAGCATATCAAACCATTCAATTGAAATAAACGAATAACTATTTGAATATAAACATAAACTAAGCAACCTATCATGCATAAAACTAACATTATCATGCTTTAAACAATAAATAAATAACCTACGAACTATAACATGCTCAAATACAAATTTGGATGAGACGTGATATGTATATCTTAAGTGGTACGTGGCGTTGTATCCCGAGTGCAGAACGCATTACCGTCCATTCAGAATCGGCTACGGAATTTACGTCCGGGTTTCCATCCAATATACCACAAAAGGGAACACATATCCCGCTCATCCAACAATCACATCATGCTTCAAACGACTCTCATGCAATAATATTTTAAAATAAATAAAATAAAACGAAAGAAGATGAGTGAAAATGTGCCCTCAGGTCTAACCTCTTTTGTCGTCTCAGGAAATGGCGTTACACGTCCGTTGGAAGGGTGAATGATCTGCTACTCTTTTAGTTCACCAACTCAACGTCTTTCCTCACTGTTTTACTGTTCGGGCTGTTGTTTTTACTCCGTTTTGCTGCTGTTTTGCTGCTACGTTTTAGGTCACTGTTTTGGTCGTTTTGTGGACTGTTTTGGGTGATTTTGGAGGCTAATTGGCTTGCGGTTTTAAGGGCTTTTTAGGGGGAACTTTGTGCAGTTTTTGGTGTTTTTGGGGCTGTTTCGGGGTTAAAATTCTGGCCAAAACCGATCAGGTCGGTGGGCTGATTTGTGGCAGAAAGTGTGCAGTGTAGTGAGTATTTTTGGGACTGTTTCAGGCGTGAATTGATGGGCTGTGTGTGGGGGATGTTTGTGCGACTTTAGGGCAGTGTTTGGGGCTGTGAAAAGGGTGTTTTGGCGTGGTTTGAGAGCTGTGAAGGGGCTGGATGCGTACAGAGGGGCTGTGTGCAGTGGCTAGGGCGTGAATGGGGAATGAAGGGTTGTTGGTTGAAGGAATGGGCTGTTGAACTATTAGGGTGTGTGGCTTCAGGGTTCCTTCAATGGGCGTGAGTCTTTGGCAGCAACATGTGTGATTTAGGGCAGAAAGCGTTAGTGGGCTACGTGTGGTCAAAGGGCAGGTGCGTGAGTGGTGTAGGGTTGTGCGTGAAACATGAGGAGTTTTGAAGGTTTATTGGCTGGTGGCGAGGTAGTGTTGCCGAGAGGGGCAGTGAAGGTTCTAAGTTGCGTGAGGGAGTTGTTATTTGCCGAGACTGTTGAACGTGGTTAGTGCATGGTTTTGTTGTTTTGTGGTGAGATGACTGGTGGCTTTTTGAGGTTATGGAGACGTGCTGAGAGTTGAGAAGAAGGAAAGGTTGCGAGGCTTTTAATGGTGACGTTGAATTATGGGGTTTTGTGTTGAGGCGAGAGGGGAGAGAAGGGCAGGTTTAGGGTTATTATTTTTTGGGTGAATCTGCCAGCCAGGGTTTGGATGTGTGGAGAGGGGTTATTTTTATAGGCAAGGGGGTGGATTTTACCTTGTTGGGGAATGAATCAAATTTGTGTATTAATTATGAGATATTTTTAATTTAGTATGTGATAGGGAAAATCTTTTAATTAAGGGAAGTGATTTGATTTATTCTTTTTAGTTAAGGATATGATTTATTTAATTTAGGAAGGTGATTTAATTAAATTAGGAATGTGTTTTATTTAAATTAGTAATTAATTTAATTTAATTTCAAGTTCAATTTAATTGGTGAATGTGATTTAATTTAATTTAATTTAAGTTTAATTTAATTGGTTTTAATTTAATTAGTGACATGTATTTTAAATGTTTTAATTATTTAATTTGTGATTTAATGGGTTTGGTGTGTTTTGAAACAGAGGTCCAATAAGCGAACCCGAAGCGAAACAAGCGAGTTAAATCTGACAAAATGCTAATTTCCAACTTTACCCTTCCAACGTCCGTTTCCCGCGGCTTTCACAACTAAAGAGGTAGTGTCTCCATACGAGACTCATCATCGGGCTGATATGCAAAAATGCAATGCCTACACTTAGGCAATCATCGCCTTTGGCCCTCGTGATCGTTCCATCAATGGCACCAACAGTCCCGATGCCAATCACTGCTGAACAAGTACTTTCTCCTCGGGCCAAATCCCCCAATGTGTCGTCAATTTCTCCTCCTCGGTCGATCTCCCCTCAAGCCGCACAACAATTAGTTGTTGTCCCCCATCGTTCATTGTCCCTCGAGCAAGGACTGATGCAGTCAGCAGCTGGGATATCAGGGGCACTAGCGGATCAGCCTTCTAGCTCTGATCCTGGGACGGTGAGTTTCTTTCTCTTTCCCTCTTGGATTATGGTCTTAACCTGTTTTGCTAACTCTTCCCTTATGTGTAGGCACCTGATCAATTGTTGCAATCGGTCCATCGTCTTTTGGATCGTCTTGGGGAAATGATCTCTGCTTCTCATCGCCCATCGACGCCCCTTACTGGCGCGAGCTCAGACTTGGAGAGTCTTCGGGAGGTCCTTCGTCAGTATGCTTCTTTCGCTGCGATGGATGTTCACCAAGCTGTTCAGCCCCAAAACATGCTTCAATTGGACCGGTGTTCCTCCGAGTTAAGCCGATTGCTGGCTCTTCCTTCATCGGTCGTATCTATTGATGACCGTCTTTTTCTCCAAGAGATGCAAGAGGAAATAACGAACCTTCTCTCCCGGCATCGTGTAATTCATAGCCAGAGGATCGGGCTTCGCTCCTCTTTGGTGAAAAGGGAAGAGCTCCGTGAATCTTTTGGACAGCTACAACAGATCTTGAAGGAGACCACGAAAGATATGGTGACTGAAGAATCAGTCTTCATGGACCTGGAGCAGCAGTTGCAAGAGCTTCAACGCCGTTTGGATGAAAGTCGGATGAGGAAGGAGAGAGCCGTCATCGCTCAAATGGAGGAGGTGGAACGGTCGATGGCCGAATTTAAGGGGTTGGCCCGTATTGACTTCGAGAAGGAGTTGGCCGATTTGGATGCGGCGAGCTCGGCTATTCAGGAAGACTGGGGCCTGACGAGGGCGACGCTTTCAGCCATTAAGGACCAGCCTGGGGGTTTTAGGCAATTTTCGGGCCATGGATGATGTAATTGAGGACGTTATATCGTCCATTTGTAATCTAGGACGTTCTCGTCCATTATTAATACGAAATTATTACTTCTTTTCTTGAATGTTTTCGTGCTCCCATAACGAGGGCACATATTTCTTTAAATAATTCCCGTTTATCGCTCTTAATTGCACATGTCATTTTAAATCTTGCAAATGATAGGCCTCATGTGGTAACACACTTCTTACTATGAATGGGCCTTCCTAGTTGGGCGACCACTTGCCATATGCTGGTTCCTTAGAGCCAACTGGCAATATTGTTTTCCATACTATTTCGCCTTTCTCGAAAGACTTGGCCATTACCTTGCGATTATACTCTCTGGCTATCTTTTTCTTCTGTGCTTCCAGGCGGTTGAGCGTATCGCACCTAATATCGTCCAATTCTAGCAAATTCTGGATCATCGCCTCGTCGTAATCTTCTTTTGTTAGTTTCTCCTGCAACATTACCCTAGTAGACTTAATGTTCATTTCCACAGGGAGTACAACTTCTTGTCCATACACCAAACAACCTTAGTGGAAAGCCACCCCTAATAACGAACCATGAAACAACCTTAGTTTATGGAAATGATTAACTTCCCCACAGTGAAGGGTGAAACGTCCTATGTGCTCCATAGTGGAAACTTCTCCAGATCCCGTAAATAGGGTAAAATCTGGTATCATGTAATTCCTCGACCAAGGATAAGCCACATCGACCCAATCAGGGTAAGGCTTCCGATATCTAGGCCGAATTGGTCGTATGCCTAGACCGAATTAGTTTTGCAGGATTTCAGTCATTTGCTCCATTAACATATCGTTGCCATTGAATGGCACAACAATAGGGGCGGTTGCGGCCCTCTAGGGAGTGGGACGTAATCATGATTCTGTCCCTGGGAGGTTTGGACACCTTGAGGCACCACGATTTCATGTTGAGCCATATTTGGCCCTTGGTGAGTGTTTGTCCCTGTGGACGCTGGAATTCGGCCGAGGTCCACAATCAGAATTTGTAGGTTGGGGGCATCAGCGATCCTGCAAGACATAGATAGAGTGAGCGGGAGCAGACTACCCACCGGTGTGGTGGGTGCCGGGAGCACTCCGACGCCCAAGTCAGTAGTATGAAATGAGCAGTAAATATATAAATGTGAAAGTAAGGTTGGATGTTACCTTGAACTATTTGGGTGACCGTGAGGGCCGTGTAATATGTGAGGGGATCAAGGATTGAGAGCATGAAGTATTAAGGTGAGAGAAATGAGACTTGAATGAATTCTTCCCGTATTCTTTTCATATTTATAGATAAAACATGATCTGATGTTGGTGTATTTGGTAATGGTTTTGGAGTAAGTGAGGATTAGTGCTAGAATTAGGTTAAGTGGAGTGGTGGGGATTAGTGCTAGAATTAGGTTAAGTGGTCATGCTTTTTGTTAGTTTATGATTTTAATTGTAATCAAATAATACATAATTCTTTGGGCTTTGGTTCTTATTTTCGGGCCTAACATGCTGATGGGCTTAAGGTGAAAGACAGTTTTACCCTTGGACCAAATTTGGCCCATACAGTTTGTCCCTTACTCTCTAAGTCAAAGAATTTTTGTTTTAGAGAGTATATTTATCCGTGCCGTATGTGAAAAAAGAGTGTAAGAGTGTATTACCTTCTGCCAAATGTCGTATCAAAATATATACAAAAACGTGGGTTTCTGTTTGTATGCATCTGATTCTAGGGTCATGGAGTACGTGTCTTTGACCGAACTAAAATAGAGTTTCAGGAGTTCATGAGTCCAGGGGAATGTTCCTTGTCGACTGAACCAAACGGTAGTTCAGGAGTATGCTTTGACTCGACATGAGTCCAGGGGAATGTCCCTTGTCGACTGAACCAAACGGTGGTTCATGAGTTTATTTGACTCGACATGAGTCCAGGGGAATGTCCCTTGTCGACTGAACCAAACGGTGGTTCAGGAGTTTACTTGACTCGACATGAGTCCAGGGGAATGTCCCTTGTCGACTGAACCAAACGGTGGTTCATGAGTTTATTTGACTCGACATGAGTCCAGGGGAATGTCCCTTGTCGACTGAACCAAACGGTGGTTCATGAGTTTACTTGACTCGACATGAGTCCAGGGGAATGTCCCTTGTCGACTGAACCAAACGGTGGTTCAGGAGTTTACTTGACTCGACATGAGTCCAGGGGAATGTCCCTTGTCGACTGAACCAAACGGTGGTTCAGGAGTTTTCTTGACTCGACATGAGTCCAGGGGAATGTCCCTTGTCGACTGAACCAAACGGTGGTTCAGGAGTTTTCTTGACTCGACATGAGTCCAGGGGAATGTCCCTTTTCGACTGAACCAAACGGTGGTTCAGGAGTTTTCTTGACTCGACATGAGTCCAGGGGAATGTCCCTTGTCGACTGAACCAAACGGTGGTTCATGAGTTTTCTTGACTCGACATGAGTCCAGGGGAATGTCCCTTGTCGACTGAACCAAACGGTGGTTCAGGAGTTTACTTGACTCGACATGAGTCCAGGGGAATGTCCCTTGTCGACTGAACCAGATGAAGGTCAGGATATTCAATTGACTCTACATGAGCCATGGGGGATGTCCCCAGTCGACTGATCCGGATGATGATCAGGATAATCAATTGACTCTAGATGAGCCATGGGGGATGTCCCCAGTCGACTAAACCAGATGAAGGTTTAGGGTACACTCCATACGACGGGAAGTCTTCAATGTTGTCTGGACTAGGAGTAGTCCAGGTCTTCAACTATGTAATATGATATTGCTTGCAAATTTCAAAACCACAATCATGGTAAGTAAAATTAATATCTGTCGTCTGGAGGATTTGTCGAGTGACTAATCAATGGCTCTTTAATATAATAAGCATACTCTGTTTGACTGAAACAATGAGAGATCCTTCATTTGCCTGTTGAGTTGACTGGGCAGAAGGTTGATAATAAATTCCCATACGGAGAATTTTTCTTTGTCTTGTGTTTCAAGTCAATTATACATATTGATGAAGGTACAAAGAAGTCTACAAATATTAAATCTGATGGAAGTCTAAGAAGATTTCATTCTACAATAATTGAAAAAGTACATCAGAGTCTACATGACCCGATGAAGGTCCAAGAAAGTACACACGCACTATACCTGATGAAGGTATATGAGAGTCTACACACTCTATAACCTGATGTAGGTACATAGGATTCTACACACTCTAATGAGTATCTATGAGAATCTTCATACTACAAGACCTGATGAAAGTCACGAGACTACTGTCGAATGGACATGTTGCATGGACTTGATGAATATCTATCAAGGTTATTACTCATTCTCTTGATGAGGAATTATGAGACTACGGTCGAATGGACTTTATGAAAGTCCAAAGAATTCATCACTCACTCTCATAGACCTGATGAAGGTCTATGAGACTACAATAGATAGACTTGATGAAAGCCATCAATGTCATCTCCATTCTACGAGACTACTGTCTTGGCGAATGGACTTGATGAAATTCCAAGGAAGTCATTACTCATTCACTTGATAAGAATTTTTGAGACTACGGTCGAATGGACTTGTCGAATGGACTCGATGAAAGTCCAAAGAATTCACCACTCACTCTCATAGACCGGATTAAGGTCCATGAGACTACAATAGATAAACTTGATGAAAGCCATCAATGTCATCTCCATTCTACGAGACTACGGTTGAATGGACATGTCGAATGGACTTTTCGAATGGTCTTGATGGAAGCCCAAGGAAGTCATTCCTCACTATACTAGACTTGAAGAAGGTTCATGATACTACAATGGAATGAACTTGATGAAAGTCAGCACTCCTCACTCTCCTATGAGACTACTGTCGACTGGACCTGTCGAATGGACTTGATGGAAGCCCAAGGAAGTCATTCCTCACTATACTAGACTTGAAGAAGGTTCATGATACTACAATGGAATGAACTTGATGAAAGTCAGCACTCCTCACTCTCCTATGAGACTACTGTCGACTGGACCTGTCGAATGGACTTGACGGAAGCCCAAGGAAGTCATGGTCGAATGAACCTGATGAAGGTCCATGAAGCTATGGTCGAATGAACTTGATGAAATGACTACACGAATCTTCATTCTACCAATCTATGATACTACTGTCGAATGGAAATGACAAAGGTCTCCGAGACATGGTCGAATGAAACTAATGCATGTCTATGAGAATCACCACTCTACTACACCTAATGAAGGTCCATGAAGGTTTTTCATACTACCTAACTTGATAAAGGTTGGTCGATTGGACCAAACGAGGTCAAAGAAAATTTTCATTCTGACCTGATGATGGTCAGGGGACTAGGGTCGAATGAACCTGATGAAGGTTCATGGGGCTTTTCTAATACTTTCTATAGTTTATGGAAATCCATCCATGTAGTCTAGAGTGGATGATAATCTCCATACGTAGTGTGAAGATGATTATCCTCATATGTAGTATGGAAGAGATGGATGCCTATCAAGGTCATTACTAATTATACAAGGCTTGAATAAGGTCAATGAAACTACAATAGAATAAACTTTGATGAAAGTCACATATAATTTCCATACTACCTAACCTGATATAGGTTGGGTCGATTGGATCTATAGGAGATCCAAGAGGATTCTTCATTCTACCAGGCATATCAAAGATTCCTATGTAGTATGGAGTTTGTAATATTAAATCAATGTAGCTTGGAGATGATGACTAACCTTTAACTTAGTCTGGAGGAGTTGATAATAATTCCAAGTAGTCTAGAAGAGATGGGAGTTTTCCATGTAGCCTGGAGTTGATGGTCATTCACCTCGTCGTATGACAATATTTCCCTGTCTCTAGGATGTGGGCTTGTTGTGGCTCTTGTGTGTAAATAGCTCACTTTTATGCTTAATGTCCAAATGTAGGTTCCATGATGGTGTGTGGATATCTTGGATACTAAACAAAGCCTAGCCCACTATCAAGGCAAGCTCACACATGGCTTTGAAAATTAATAAAGCTTTCGAGCCCTAGAGATAAGTTTAACCTTCCATACGACAATATGGTCGCAACAGGCAAAGAGGCTTAAGGCCATTGGTTGCATCAAAGCCTCTTTCAAGGCATTCTCTAACAACGACAGTTCCTCCATTTCTTTATACGACATCGCCGTAACGACGACATATCTATCCATCATCTTGCTCCTGGCTTCCATCTCCTTCAAGCTCATACCCAATTGTGACAATTGTGTCTCGAGTTAGCAAACTCTTCAAACAAAAATCAAACGACTTCAAGTTTGAATTCTCACACTGTCTGCTTAACCTAGACACAGCTTTTGCGACGACCCTCGTGTTATCAACAAACTCAGCACATGCAAGCACTAGAAGAATCGACTTGTCGTTTGAGACAATTTTCCTGACGCCAATGAGTGATATTGAGTCATTTTGTAGATGATATGTTCTTTTCAGAGAGAGCTTGCCATAATAAAGAAAATTTTGACATGATGCTAGCGACTTCAAAGGCTAAAACGCCGTCGTTTGATGATGATTTCTTGGTATTGTTGTTTGATATTGAGAGTAGTAGTTTTAGTTTTAGGACAGAATCGAAGGTGTTTGATATTTAGGTTAACTTTTATTAGCCAAGGTTCAAGAGCCATAATTATTGAATGTGATGGGATGATTAAGGATAATGGAGGCTTATTTGCCTCATGCCAATCTTCATTTGGAGCATCCTCTTCATGTCTAGTCTACATATTTGCAATGTTGAGTGGGGATAATCCTCATGATTGTATCCTTGCAATGTTGAGTGAAACCTTAGGTAGCTCAGCCTACATGTCGATCGTGTCGAATGGAACTTCAGCCAATGGCTAATCCTTCCTTCTTGTCGTGCCGATTGAACCTCGGTCTCTAGTTAAGACCTCTTCCTTTTCACGTCGAGTGAAGTCTCAAACTCTAGATATGACTTCTTTCAGCCACCTAGCTAGGATTGCTCCCTTTCGTGTGGAAAATATGACATCTTTTTACTGGTAGTCGGACTCCTGGTAGACTATAGATAATCGCTCTTTTGAACTCTTTCATTCGTCTAAGCATGGTGGAAGTGATATGCTATGTTTGGTCGACCGGGAGAATGAGTTGATTCATTTTTGATTTGGCAGATGCTTGTCTGATAGTGGATTATTGTTTGCTTCATTATTGAATACCTCCAATGTTGGATCAAATGGTAGAATGAATGAGGAGTTTTGTATCTCTTCATCGTTGGGAGGCAGTGGAGATATGTTCCAATTACTTCAATAGGTCCATGTTGGAGCTTCGTATGGTTGAAATTTTCTCCTGAAAAATTCATTGTTGCTCTTGAGTGACGGCTAACTGAGTGGCTGCTTGAAGCCATGGATTGTTATGTATGTGAGGATCATAGATAGAGATAACTTTTCCTGCTATGAATCGCTAAGGCCCCACGGTGGGCGCCAAATTGTGGACGCTGGAATTCGGCCGAGGTCCACAATCAGAATTTGTAGGTTGGGGGCATCAACGATCCTGCAAGACATAGATAGAGTGAGCGGAGCAGACTACCCACCGGTGTGGTGGGTGCCGGGAGCACTCCGACGCCCAAGTCAGTAAGTATGAAATGAGCAGTAAATATATAAATGTGAAAGTAAGGTTGGATGTTACCTTGAACTATTTGGGTGACCGTGAGGGCCGTGGCGTGTAATATGTGAGGGGATCAAGGATTGAGAGCATGAAGTATTAAGGTGAGAGAAATGAGACTTGAATGAATTCTTCCCGTATTCTTTTCATATTTATAGATAAAACATGATCTGATGTTGGTGTATTTGGTAATGGTTTTGGGAGTAAGTGAGGATTAGTGCTAGAATTAGGTTAAGTGGAGTGGTGGGGATTAGTGCTAGAATTAGGTTAAGTGGTCATGCTTTTTGTTAGTTTATGATTTTAATTGTAATCAAATAATACATAATTCTTTGGGCTTTGGTCCTTATTTTCGGGCCTAACATGCTGATGGGCTTAAGGTGAAAGACAGTTTTACCCTTGGACCAAATTTGGCCCATACAGTCCCTAGTTGTGGGTCGTGCCCTTCAGGGCTCGTCCCTCCTCTGGGAACCATAAGAGTATTGGTTCCTTGCAGGGGAACACCACTAGGACCAGCTTCCTGACCGCCTACTGTAGGGAGAGGCGTGGTCGATGGCAGCGCTGTTCCGCCGCTTATACATTTGTCCACCAATTCGTTTATTGAGCTTAAGTGTTTGGCCATATTTTCATAGTGCAAGTTACTAGTCGATACGAATTTGTCCACAACATGCGCATTTTGGAGTCTGACCTGTTCGACGACATCCTGTGTGAATTCGCCAATCAATGCGCGCACCGCATTAGGGCTGAGCTCCTCATTGGTTCGTACCGGCTGACATCTGCTAGACCCTCGAACTGACCCACTATGGCTGGAATGTTGGGCTGGTTGGTTTGCTCCAGTCCACCTTCCTCCGCGGTTGAGCCAGTCTGAGCGTTTCTTTTCGGAGGCATCTCCACTTTGTTACACCAATTTCCCACTGTGGTCGCCAAAAACTGTTTGCGTAGGTTTTACGCGTGCAGGAAAAGAGAGCGTGTAGGTTCAAACCTCTTGAGACAAAGTCCCAGCAAGAGGTGTATTGAGTCAAGTGAATAAGCCTCCAAGGGGCACAAGCACACAAGTTACAGTCCTAGGTTACAAGCTAAGAAATAAAAAGATAAAATATGCTCGATTGAGTATTCATTTGTTCTTTTTCTTCTCTCTTGGGATATGCGAGCTTTTATAGTGCCGCTTGGTAACTGACTTGGGTCGTTCTACCATTCCGTTGCAGTTATGAATCATGCTTGTAACTGTTGGGTTGTGTGTCCTAACTACCTGATCGTGGGGGAACAACCGCCTAACTGCTTCGGTAGTGAAGGTAACTGCATCGCACTTTTCGCCCTGACCATTGGCTCGATCGTCCCAAGTTCTTCTATCGTTCTTCACTTCATCGCCCTTCTTTTCTTCGCACCTCTTCTCGTTCTAGGACGAATTTGTCCTGCGGGGATTTTATCGGCCAACACTTCCGTATCCAATACCATTATATATTTTAAAATCAAAGATCATATATAATATTATAATATAAAAATTTACAACCTTTAATTATTATTATTTGGGCCTATAATAAAAAATTTAAGGGTTATAAACAGGCTAGGCTCCAAAGGTGGTTTAGGGGATAATGCTGTTAGTTGAGGACCTTCAAATTTACGTATATGATACTATTCACGTATATAATATTGTACACGGTCATATTCACGGTGAAATAGTAAAATCCGGTTCAAGTGAGAAGTTGATCGTCATCAGAAATATGGAAGGAAAGTACGAAATTGAGAAGTTCAACGGGAGTAACTTTTCTCTATTGAAACTTAAAATAAAAATAATCTTAAGAAAAGACAATTGTTTAGTGGCAATTGGAGAGAGACCAGATGGAATGATTGATGAAAAATGGAAAGATATAGATGACAACGTTATGGGAAACTTGTATCTAGCCTTAGCAGTTCTATGTTATCCGGCGTTGCAGAGATGAGGATTGCAAAAGAGATTTGGGATGCACTTACTAAATTGTACGAGGTCAAGTAACTACACAACAAGATCTTCTTGAATATGAGACTTTACACTGTTCGTATGAATGAGTCAACTTCCGTGAAGATCACATAACAGCTTGAATACATTATTTTCCAAACTCACTGTGTTGGATTATAGTATATCTACAAATGAACGTGCATAGATTCTATTTCAAAGTCTACATGATTCATATGATCAACTTATCATCAACTTGACAAGTAATGTTGTCATCGGTATCTAGTCTTTGACGAAGTTGCAGCTGTTGCTCTGGAAGATGAGTCTAAACGTAAAAATATGGAAGACAAATCATCTAGTTCACAACAAGCAAAAGTATTTTTGATGACAAGATGGAGATCAACGGAACCGTGGAACCAAACCACAGAACCGAACCATGGAACCGAACCTTGGAACCAAACCACGGAACCGAACCGTGGAATCAAACCTGGGAACCACACCATGAAACCGAACCGCGGAACCGATTCTTCAAAATTGTTGTTTTTAAATTTAATTTTTTCTTCTATAAATACTTCATATCTAAATTCAATTTTCACATTCCAAGATTGCAACAATTTATTCAATTTCATCTTTTCTTATTCTCCTAAAACTAATTCTCAATTTAACTTCAAAAATTTATTAAATTACAAATTTTTGTGTTATAAAAAAAAGTCAAGTGAAGGATCTTAAAGACCGATGAGAAATATTGCTGATAAAATAAAATAAATTTTGTTATATAATGAGTTATAATTACGTATTATGTATACAATAATTTTTTTTTTTTTATCAAATTCCTAATTTATTGTAATTCGATTTCGGTTCCTAGAACTGAAATCGAACTGGAACCAAATCGAACAGTACATTATACGGTTCGGTTTCAGTTCCTCCTTCAATAGAAACCGAAACCTTCGATTCTACTGCGATTCGATTTTGGAACCTAACCACGATGGGGGAATCACATGGCACAATTTGTTGGCATTACTTTTACAATTACAATCCTTGGCAAAGGGCTTTCATTTCTTTTTGGCACTAATCTTGAAACACATATATGTCGTTTGTTAATTCTTTTTGCTCTCCATCAATATCGGTGGCCATACCAATAATTTAATTTAGCTTTTCAGCTAAATTATTCTCCATGAAGATATCTGCTTAGAGAATCTATAAGAAAATTATCGTATCCTTTAATATTATTTATTTTAAAGTTGTAAAAACTTGATATAACTTGCCATTTTTTGCAATCTTCTGAATTGCAGTTCTTGAGGTAGTTTATTAAAAATTAAACTTTTAACTTGAGTATTATCTATTTCTACATAAAATAGTGCTTAAAGAGAATTCTGAAGAATATTCACTTAGAGCAACCTTTGATAATAAAAAAACTTATGTATGTTAGACAAAAAATAATAATTCATGAATATCAAGATCTTGATAAGAGTATTGAAATTTCTCATACTAAAGGAAATTTAAATTTAAATTTACTTACATAAGAAAGTATAAATGAAATTTTAAGAAAAATACATCCAAAAAAGAGAGCAAAAATACAATATGTTTATGTAACTGGTATTCAAATATTATTTAAATCTTTATTTAAAGAAGGAATAGACAGTCCAATTGTGATAAGTCTATTTGATGAAATATTTTATAATATAACAGACGCACATTTAGGAACAATTGAAGAGAATTTAGCATATAAAAAATTATTATTCACCTGTTATCCTAAATATTGTATTAATATTAAAGATAAAAACTTTAATGATGCTTTAAATCTACATTTTGAATTACTTAAAGATAGATTCCTTAAACCAGGAAATAGAGTAATGAGTATTTATTACTCTACACTATTTTCTTTAAGCAACACCAATTATGGTGATATATATTCAAACAAACCTTTTATTGAAATAAAAGATGAATGTTTAGATATTAGTAAGGTAAAGGAACCCATCTTACAAGAAATAGCGGTACCAGAAAATTATCGCATAAAATTTGGAAACATTCATGCTTTAACAGAAGGATCATCTTCAAACAAAGGAATTCCAATGGAATATAAAAAATAATGAATTAATAGTATTAAAAAGACATAGTTTTGATAATTTAGTTAAAAACCTAGTATTAGAAGACCGAGTATAGATATTCCTATAAGAAGTGATAATCTTTTAAATCTTAAAAGAGCATGCACCCACTCTAAGAATATATGGCGAATACTTAATGATATCGAATACATAAAAGGATCATATATCCTTATAGATACTGGAGCAAGTAATTGTCATATTGCTAAGGATATGAACATTTGTTTACAAACAGAAGTTGTAGAACCTTATGTTATAGAAACTTTGATGGAACAATCTTTACTTGTAATCAAAGTGCCATGTACATTTGATCTTACAAGGAAAAAGAATAGATATTCCATGATATGTAGATGATGAAATGGCAGGAGGAACATACCATGTTTTTTTACTATATTCATTTCTCAATTCATTAGAAGAAATTAAAATAACCAAAGAAGGTTTTGAATTCAAAATAAATGGTGACGAAATATTTTGTCATAAAGAACGAAGTTAATGCCCCAAACAATTAAATTTTCATGTATCTGTCTACTTCAAATCAGATTTATAGATATAAATATCACAACCTCTGCATTAATAGATATAATATCATAATAACCTTGATAAAAGAATTTCTATAGAAATAATGGAAACAAATAGAAAAATTAATAACAATTAATAGTATAACTGGAGATTCCAGTATAAACAAATATGAACATAACTTCCTGGTAGTACTAGGTAGTAAGATTGTTAATATTAAACAAGTTTATGCTTATAATAATCTTGAAGTAGATGTTCTACTTGGAAATGATTTTATACAATAGTTTGCTCAATACATATAAACTTTGTATGTGATTACACTTAAGACCCCTTGTGGTTATTTACTCAAAATTCCTCGAGAATTTAAACCATTCAGAGTTCAGCCAGCACCGCGTGGTGATAAATGGGAAAAAATTGGGTTAAAAATATTAACCAACTATACTTGTAAACGTGTAAAGTGTCTAGAAGAAACCAACCTGATACTAGAAGAGGTTAAAAAAGAAATAGAATCAAATTATGGAGAAAATTCAATAGAAAAATGGGATATACAAAAAGAATATGTAGAAATAAAACTAATTGATCCAACATCAATTATAAGAGTAAGACCAATGGTTTATAATCAAGAAGATAAAGATGAATTTAATCAACTTATTAAGGAATTACTAAGTTTAAATCTTATTAAACATAATAAAAGTCCACATAGCAGTCCTGCTTTTATGGTCAGAAATCATGCTGAAATAAAAAGAGAAAAAGCCAAAATAATTATAAATTATAAAGAATTAAATAAAGGTACACAATTCGATGAGTATTTTATACCTAATAAAAATGTATTAATAAACTTTGCCAAAGACAAAAAATAATATTCAAAATTTGATTGCAAATCAGGATTTTGGCAGATAAAATTAAAACCAGAGTCAGTGCCATTAACAACATTTAGTACACCTAATGGACATTATGAATGGCTAGTAATGCCTTTAGGCTTAAAAATGCACCACAAATATATCAAAGAAAAATGGATAAAATCTTTAGTACTAATAACAATTTCTTGTTAGTATATGTAGATGACATTTTAGTCTGCTCTAATACATATGGTCTAATATATAATGAAATCCGAAATTGATTCTATGGATGATAATCAAGTCTAGAACTTGGTTGAACTTCCTGAATGAGTTAAACCTATTGGTTTTAAATGGGATAATAAAAGGAAACGAGGGCCCGATGGAATAGTGGAAACCTATAAGGCCCGACTGGTAGCGAAAGGTTTTACTCAACGTCCTGAGATTAATTATAAGGAAATTTTTTCACTAGTAGCCATGCTAAAATCCATTAGGATTCTTTTAGCCATTGCTAAATATCTCGATTATGAGATATGGTAGACGAATGTGAAAACTATTTTTCTAAATGGATTCCTCGAAGAGGATATCTATATGGAACAACCAGAAGGTTTCTTATCTAGTGAGACTTCAAACTCGGTTTGTAAGCTCAAGAAGTTTATTTGTGGATATAAACAGGTATCCCGAAGCTGGAATTGTTGTTTTGATGAGATAATTAGATTATCTGAATTCATCAAGAACGAGGAAGAACCATGTGTTTATAAGAAAGTTAGTAGGAGCATGATAATATTCCTTGTATTGTATGAAGATGATATCCTTATCATTGGAAATGATATAGGATTGATGCAAAGTGTGAAATCCTACTTTTGCAAGAACTTCTCCATGAAAGACATGGGTGAAGCTTCCTATATACTGGGTATAAGGCTCTATCGGGATAGAGTAAAGAAGCTTATAGGATTATCGCAATCCACGTACATAGATAAAATATTAGAAAGATATAGTTTTACCAACTGTAAGGCAATAAATGTACCTTTTCGATACAACATACATCTTTCGAAGAAAATTATACCTTAGATTGAGGAAGAGAGAGTTAGAATGTCTAAATTGTCATATGCTTCTTGTATTGGAAGCATTATGTATGTTATTCTATGTATAAGACATGACATCAGTTTTGACGTCAGTGTGACTAGCGATATCAATCTGATCCAAGTAATGATAATTGGACAGCCGTGAAATATATCCTAAAATACCTTAAGGGTACTAAAAATAAGTTTCTAATTTTTGGATGAGTTACAAGTTAAGGGTTATCCAGATTCTGAATTCAAAAGAGATTTGGATGATAGAAAGTCTACATCTGGATACTTATTTACCCTTAATGGCGATGCAGTTAGTTAGCAAAGTTCAAAGCAAGACTCAACAATCGATTGTACCACTATGGAGGAATTTATAGCGGCTTCAGAAGCTGCTAAAGAAGATATTTGGATTATAAATTTTATCACAAAACTTGACATTATGCCTAGTGTTACAGATCTGATCCCACTGTATTGTGATAATAACAGAGCCATTGCGCAGGCTAAGAAGCCGATAACGCATTCTAATTCTAAACACGTGAAAATGAAATATTGCGTGATTAGAGAGATTATTAAACAAAAAGACATAGTGGTCTTAAAGGTTCAAGGACAAGACAACATAACAGTCTCGCTTACTAAGGTCTTATCTCCTAAGTTATTCGATAAACATGTGGAGGATATGAGACTTTGGTACCATTCAAATTAGCACTAAACAAGTGAGAGTTTGTTGAAGTTGGTGTTTTGAGCGCCAATTCGAATAATATATTGTATATTATATTTTATTATTTATTAATAAAATAACTATATTTTCGTTTCAACCCTATTAATGATAATTTATGTCGTAATACATATAAGTTTGATATATAAATATGCAGAGAATGACAACGATATTATAATAGTCATGTAATAATACGGGATACTGAATGGTCCGACATTGGGATAATATTACTATTATAAACTATTACTAAAGTAAATATTCATAGTAATTGGTTTTGAAATACAGTTGAATTTCTATAACCTAGAAGATTAGCACATGTCGTATATTGGAATTGGAGTTCCAATGGTTTAACCTGATGTACCATGAGCAATGGAGCTCGTATAGACATGTGAATATTCGTTGGAGTGAATACCGAATGACTCATATGTGATTCTTAATAGTTGCAAGTACACACCATCATCAATAGGAATCTCCTCGAGTCGAGTAGCATATGTGATCCTTTGACTATAGGATAACATTAAGTTTGTATGTGATCATCCACAATTTAATGTCATATATGTCATTTACCTATCATGGTCTGACTATTAGATATTCATTAGGTGTGGACCGATGCACTCATTAATCGAGTATATATCAAGATAGGATCCATCAGCCCATAGCGTTGTTTAGGTATCCATTTGAGTAAGTCATGATTCTTAAAACTTTGGCCAAAGTCGATCACCTATGGTGAATCACATTTATTAGAAATGGTATTTTGATTAGTTATAAAGAATCGAGGACATGTCAACATTATAAGTTGTGCGCCTTGGAAATTTGACGGTGTAATCTATGTTTCCTAAACACAACTCGAACAGCCTACGACGGAGGGATTATTAAACATATATGATGACCTCGAATTATATAGTTCAGAAAGTTCATTCGTGTTGCGAATTCAGAGGTTGCCGAATTGCGTACATATAAGCTAGGCTTATATGACGAACGTGTCTAGAGTTAGAGAGTCTCATAATATGAAGTGTACTCGTTGAACACTTGGGTAGCAGATAATGTTTGATAATAAATAATATTTGATATTATAATTATCAATTAAAATAATTAAATGTTATTAGATAACATTAATTATTTACTTTGACCCAATTAGATTAATTGGATAAATCTAAAATCACACAATGGCTTTGTTGTAATATCATAAATATCTCTACCATTGGAGGATATTTTGGTAATTACAAAATATGTAATAATAGGTATATTTGGATTGATTTAATTGGATTAAATCAAAGTGGTAGACGATGAACTAATAAATTGGTTAAACTTGTCTAGATTTAATTAGATTAAATCAAAGTGGTAGATAAATGTGATCAGTCACACTTAATTATATATATTTGGACAAATTGGATAAAGATCACCTAAAAATTGATTAAAACTTTTATTAATTAAAAATTACATAAGCTTCACTATAAAAGGCAAGCTTGAGCAAATTTTTAAGCAAGCAAGCATTAAGGCAAAACATAAGAAAAATAAAGAAGTGTTTAGAGAAGTTTTGGAAGTTCTCTACAATTTTCAACAAAGAGAAGAATATTAGATCTTTGATTCAAGCTTACTAATAAGCTATGTTTTTGTATTTGATACATATCGATATAGCTTGAAGTTGAAATTAGACTAATAAATTTGTGTATAGATGTTTTGGAAACATAAACACAATATGTTGTAATTGGGTAAAAAATGTTCATATTGGACATGACCATAAAATTAGAATTTGGAAATCTAGATAAAAATTTGGAGCTATGGTTACCATTCTAGAATCACTTGACCACCTTTAAATGACCTAGAATTGTTCAATGGTTACTTCTTTGTGGGATTCTTGTTTGGTTTGTATTTTAGGTTCAAAATTTACGCATTTGCGTATTTTGAATAAATTTATGTTTTTTTTTTAATATTTGATATTTTGAAATACATGAATTTATTCTTTAATATGTGTTGATGTTGGTTTTGATGTTAAAGCGCACTGTGCGCGCATGTCGCATACTGAATTTAGTTTTGGCTCATTTTTTAGCTTTCGGACTCCGATTTATCCACAGTTTTTTCCTATGTAAATTATTTAAAAATACACTTATGCTTGATATCTATGGGTTAGACCCACTTCCGCTGCGCGGTGCACCGATTCGACCTTAGGGCTCCCACCACTGCCCCAACGGTTGTTTCATTTTCATGCACATATTCCACCATATCTTCTTAGAATGCTGTCACTGAGACAATAGTTTTGTTTGATGTTTTTTGAATATCCACAGTTGACCTAAATTTGATCTTATATACACTTAATCAATCACTTGTGTCTTATTTGGCGCAATGGTAAGGAACATAGTACACTTGTGAAGGTTGTAGTGCGAGAATGAACGGTTCATACTTTCTATATGGGCATGTTTTTTTGACATCCACCAGCTTATAATGTGTATGCACATTTGTCTCATTAATCGGATCATACCAATCATAACTGAATAATATGGTTCTCTTAATAGGTAAGCCAGGGTACTCCACCTCTAAAATTTCCTTCAATCGACCATAAAGTCCCATGAATTATCACTATAGCTATACCCTTTTATACAAACTCCATTATTCATCATGACATGACCGGAGCCATGTTTTTCAGTGTGAAATTTATACATATTAACGAAACACACAATAAGTTAGTTGGCTGTTCTCAGAGGGCCTTTTGCTAAATATATAATGTAGAAGTTGTTGATAGAGTGTTCGTTATCACATGTCTATCCAATAAGTGAAAATTATTAGCATACAGTGTAACACACATTTAACCTATACGTATATCCAATTCATTACTTACATATCTTTGGAACCAATTAATAAAACATGTATCAATTTGAACATCAATCTAATGATTGGAGGCACCAATTGTTTTAACTCGTCAATGTATATGCTACAAACACAAGGTAAAATAGGACTTAGAAGAATATGACTTGTAATGAAACAAATAATTATAATTACAAAAATAAAAATACTCACGTTAGAAACGGTAAAACTTCAGTGCAGTTCAATAAGATGTAAGCGTGAGCTGCCAACATTTCTATATATTACAATCTTCTTTTCTTTGATATTTCATATGGTCGACTAGGATATATGAAAATGATGAGATTTTCTTTAACCTCATCAACATTCCCACCATCATCATTACGAGGAACTTATTGAAACCTCGTATTAACATGAGGTTTAAAATAATTAGAACAAAATGTTGATGTTTCCTCAACTATATAAGCATTACAAATGGAACCCTCGACTTTTGCCTTGTTTTTGACATTATGCTTTAAATGTCGAAGGTATCTAATAAAACAATCACATAAAAAATATACAATTAGCAACACTATTGACATAATAATAAGTAAGATTATTTTCGATTGTTACCTCTCAAATGGATACATCCATCGGTATTACACGGTTCTAACTATTTTTTTTCTTTATATGACATGTGTACCGGAAGATGTTCCATAAAATTGAAGAAGGCTGGAGGGAAAATACGCTCTAATTTGCACATAATGATTGAGATCTCTTCTTCAAGTCTTTCCATCTCAGCCACTTTAACAGTAGTTGATGTTAAGTCTTTGAAAAATAAAATTAACTCTGTAAGTGTCTGCCAAACATGACTTGGAAATAATTTATGAAATGTAATTAGTATTAATCTTTACATAAACACATGTCAATCGTGACTCTTCATCTCAAATAACTTATACTTGCGCATATCCACACATCATCCCATATTCGAAACGTAACCATCTAGGAACTTGAGTTCTTTTAACTATTTCCATAAAACTTCTTTCTAATTTTTATCTAATGTGTAACATACTCTAGGATATTTCTCGGACTCCCATGTATTTGCAACTCTGGTCGGTTGCATAATGACATTGTGTCTTCCCTTACTTTGGTAATATCTTTAGTCTTTCCCTTCACATCCATCACAGTGTTGAACACAATTTCGAATACATTTTTCTCAAAGTGCATCACATCGAGATTATGTCTGGTCAAATTAGAACTCCAGTATTGTAAATGCCAGAAGATGCTTCTTTTCTTCCACCTCTAATGCTTACATGTTGGACTGTTATTAATCTCATTAGCATCAAGTTCAATTACCCTTCTCAACCCTAGCTCATTAATCTGATGTAAGATTTCTTCGCTTGTCCTAATTGGTGGTGGTGGTGAATATTCTATAGTATTCCTACGGAAATGAGTTTTGTTACATCTGAATTGATGATTAGGTCGAAGAAACTTACAGTGATTATCAAACCATGCAGTCTTTCGACTACTTGGGAGCGAAAATATCGGTGTGTTCTCCATACAGTAAGGACAAGCCAATTTTCCAGATGTAGTCTAGCCTGACAATATCGAGTAAGTGGAAAATCATTAATTGTCCACATCAGTGCAGCTCTCAAGTTAAAGTTTTGTTTTCTCGATTCATCTTAAGTGTGTAATCATTATTAAGCCTCGCCTTTCTATTATGTTATAATTAAAATGTAAAGAAAATTCCAATTCATCATGTTATAGAAAGAAACATATCAAATTATAATATATACTTCAAAATAATCATCAACACACTCATAATATAAGTTCCTAATTAAATTGATTTTCTTACCTAAATACAACCTCACCCAAACAAAATCTATAAATATACAAGTTCCTAATTATTTTGATTTATACATAATATACATTTGTTAATTAATATGGTAGCAAGAAAAAAAAACTTACCAAGACTGAAGCAGAAGTAAGCAGAAATCTGGAAATGAATAAGACATTGAGCAATGAGGCCAGGGAAAATGAAAGTTTATTTGTATGTTCTGGAAATTTACTGACCGATTATTTCGTTCGGTTATTACAAACCAACATAAATGTCGATTGGTAAAACGTTAGTTTTGATGCCATATCTTGGCGTTCAATTATTGTTAGACACTTAACATTACCGACCGACTTGTCATCGGTCAGTAATTACTGACCTACATTTCGGTCGATATATATTCAGTCGGTATATATCAATTTTTTAATAATTTTTATTAAAATTATTTCACACGTACCGACTAAAATACAGATCTATCTCGTTGGTCAATAAAATGACTTTATTTACAGACTGAAAATATGATCGGTAAGACGTCAGTAAAAGCTTGGGGCCATTTCTTGGAGCTAAGTTTGTGCTCAGCGCATCTTTTTCCGATGGAATGTCGACGGATTAGTCCGTCGGTAATTTATCGGTCGATAAATAGTCGGTATTTGGTCAGAAAATATCTTAATCTTTAAATGGTCGGTATTCAGTCAGTATTTAACAGTTTTTACTAACAGAATATTTTCGGTCGATAATATCATTCAGTAATCCAACATTTTCTTGTAGTGTCCTTCTTGAATTTTTACTCGTAATAGTGCACAAAGCGTTACACCTCTAGTTGGCACACTAGATCTCTTCTACGAACAAGTCACTCACACTTTGACAACAAAGAAAATAATTTTCTTTCTTGGATGTTGAAGTCGTAGATTAGAGATCAAAGAAACAACTTTCCTCGAATTAATCTTAGAACAATTTGAAACTATCAAAGAGAGAAAGAGAGGAAATGATGAATTTTGGCCAAGGAGAATTTTACTTCCCTTGGTCGAATTCTATGTATATATATATTGTATGGATTGTTTTATTTATATCCCAATACAATAATGACAATACAAGATCTTTCCAAATCAAATTTGATATCTTTAAGATTCTTTCCCAAATTAAATTAGGAAACTTAACTAAATAGGAATTACTTATTAAATAAGACTTTCCTATTTAATCTAAACTAAGACTTAACTAAATAGGGTGCTAGCCCAATAAATTAAATATTATTTTGACCAAATAATTAATTAACAATTAATTAATTCTAACTTACTTAATTTTAATTAACAATTAATCAAAATTCTTTTAATTTAATTTAATTTATTTAATATAAATATCAAATATTTATTTAAATAATTAAATATAAATTTTATATTTTGAATTTATTAATCAAATTAATATTTCCGAAATATTCTGAATATCCTAATCTTATTAGGAAATCTTATTTTAATCGAAAATTTAATTTTCATATAAATTACCAAAATAATCATTTATTAACTTTTAATAAACACTATTGGATTTGTAACATAGACGAGAACTGTATTTATGCGACCTTCTTAGGTTTATTATCGAGTAGCAATGAGATTACATTAATTTTTTATTATTTCATTTATATGATATTCCACATACCATGAGTAAACGCTTAGCAACATGTCATGGCTCATAGTCGATGAATGAAGTTGGAAAACATATGAATATGTTAGAATACACTTCGAGCATGTAATCTTATTCTTTCTTATATTTATGTTCCTTATCGAGTCTATGATCATAGTTAAGTCAAATCCTTACTACTCGATATATTTCAAAACTCGATCTTGTGGATTTGATATTTCTAAGATATTGACTGCTTTAACTAAAGACTTATATCTACATCTTTGAGTTTCCATTAAACATCTATACCTTTTATTATCAAAACTATCAGATCATTTTTTGAAGCACACATGACTTTATATGTTATTAGCTTAAAATCGTCTAACATTTATTCATAGGACGTCGCTAGTCGAATGATGATATACTAGTGAACCATGAGTACTATCGTACAAGTCAACATGTGATATCAGGTCAAATGATAGAATGACACTAACGTATTATTACAAAGATCAATGACCTTAGATAATACTACCAGGCGATCTTACGTTTTTGTGGTCGTATTTGATATTTCATTCTACTAATGAAAATATCTATTGTTTGTGTTCTAATGATATAAGACTTATCATTCATTCTATTAATATCAAATGTCAATGTAGACAACCAGAACGATATTGGTCGAGTGATATATTATTGTCATTTATAATAATTACATTTTATCAAGAACTTAATTTGAGACTTATTTGTATAAATATCGTTGGCTCTCATAATCACAAGTGTCTTTTGGATTAACGATATTCATCTAACATAATGTCTCAGGACATACACATAAAATATGAATGTAATCATGTGTAGAAAATAAATACATTTTAATAATACAAAATAAATTGTATTACAAAACATTACACCTTAAACCATAACATCTATAAAAGGTTTCATAGTATACACTCTAACAAGAGCATGAGGCAGCCAGAGATTTTACCCCGCTCCGTTTAAGCTTGGGTTGGGTGGTTTGACGGTAGGGTTTCCAATGTTTATAAAAAATAAACATTTATGTATACCATATTCAATTATAACTGACATATGATTGCGAATTTATAACTGTTATTGCAACTAAGAAATGTGAATGAGAATTGTGTATATGATTAATACTGTGACTGAGCTATATGTGTGAATGTGATTGTGAATGTGACTATGAGTGTGATTGTAACTGTTATGCCATAGTGAATTTGAGATTGATTTTGAACTTATAGAAGACTTAATTTGAGAGAGGTTTTTTTTTTTTTTTTTTTTTTTTTTTTTTTTTTTTTTTATGAAAGTTGTAGGTGTTAAATATATGTAACATCTTATAAATTATGTTTTGGAGTCAGAATGAAGGAAATATAAATGTTTGAAAAATATTGATCAGTAACTTATAAATGCAATGATCATTTTTTACTATTTTTTTGTCGAAATATATCGACCATGTTACTACTTTTTAAATCCTATGATTTGCAGTAATTTTTTCTTGAAATATTTTATATTTTTATAAGATATTTATTTTTAAATTTAAAATTAGGAAAAAAAAATCCCCATATTTTTGCTTTCCCTTGTGGCACTTTTTTATTGTTATTATTTTTTACTGATCATGCATATTTATGTCTTTTTACATGTAGGTGGACTAAATGGAAATAATTATTTGTGTTTGGACTAAATTGATAGAATCTTAATGGTTTTGGCCTTTTTAAGAATTATCTCATTTTTTAATTTATGGATTCTACTAAATCCATAGATTGTTTTAATTCTATCCATACTCTTAAAGATTATAAGGAATTATTTTATTAGAATTTCGTTGGATTTTAATAAGTTCATGAATTGTTTTAATAACAAAAAAATTAAAATTAAAATTAAAATTGATTAAAAGACAGATAATGAAATAAAAAATCAAGCCTTATGGTTTTAAAAGTGAAAGTAAATTTCACAAAGAATCTCAAGTAAAATAAATCTTAAAAATATAGACCTTGAAAAAAATGAAAAGAAAACAAAAAATCGAGAGAAATGTATCTTGCTTCATAAGAGAAGATAGAAATTTGTCAAATTTCTTGGGTAAGAAACATATTTCGGAATGAAAAACATATTTCGGAATGAACTTTTTAAAAATATTTAAAATTCTCTACAATCTATCATTTAACGAAATTTTAAGAATCAATGTACTTCTGAATGTCCTATATTTTAAATGACTTTTTAAAATTATTATTGAATATAATAAAATTTTAAAGAATTTTTTAAAATCATGATTAAATAACTATAGACTTTCAAAATGTAAAAGAGAAAATGACATCTAACTATCCTACAAATTGCTATATGACACTTTATTCAATAATGTATTGAAAATACAAGTTTTAGCATCTATAGTTTTAGAAAATACACGATTTAGTCCATGTCGTTAATTATTTTCTATTAATTAAATCACTTTTTATCTAATTTTAAAATAAATTTTTACTTTTTTGAACAGTTTATGAAGTATTCAAATCTTTTAACACTAATTGATTGAAAAATGACCCAAAATTAATTAAAAAAATATTCAATAAAATAGACTAAAACTTATATTTTCAAAACTG